>CATNWA010004463.1:0-15024 GCA_951230385.1 Staurois parvus | reverse complement strand
CGTAAAAATTCTTATCCTCAGTAAAAATTCTGTGTCGTCCCGATAACAATTCTTTTCCCTAAGTAATTTTTCTGTGCCCTAAGTAACGTTCTGTGGCCCTCAGTAAAAATTCCCCTGTTCCCTCAGGAACCAATTCTGTGTCCCTGATAACAATTCCTGTGTCCCAGAGTAACAATTCTGGTTCCCCTGCGTAACAATTCTGTGTCCCTCAGTAACAATTCTGGGTCCCTCAGTAACAAGTCTGTGTCCCCTCAGTAACAATTCTTGTCCCGGTCTCGAGTAAAATTCTGTATCCTGTCCCTGGATAACAATTCTGTCCCTAAGTAACGTTTTCTGTGTCCCTAAGTAAACGGTGCTGTGGCCCTCAGTAACAATTCTGTGTCCCTCAGTAACAAGTTCTGGGTCTGGTCCTAATGGTAAACAATTCGGTGTCCCTAAGTAAACGTTTCTGTGTCCCTAAGGTAACGATTCTGTGGCCCTCAGTAACGATTCTGTATGCCCTCAGTAACGATTCTGTGTCCCTGTCCCTGAGTAACGTATTCTGTGTCCCTAAGTAAACGTTTCTGGTGGCCCTAACTAACGATTCTGTGGCCCTAAGTAACGTTTCTGTGGCCCTAAGTAACGGTTCTGTGGCCCTCAGTAACAAATCTGTGTCCCTCAGTAACAATTCTGTGTCTGTCCCCCTAAGTAACAATTCTGTGGCCCCTAAGTAACGTTTCTGTGGCCCTAAGTAACAAGTCTGTGGCCCTCAGTAACAATTCTGTGTCCCTCAAGATAACAATCTGTGTCCCTAAGTAACAATTCTGTGGCCCTAAGTAACGTTTCTGTGGCCCTAAGTAACGTTTCTGTGGCCCTAAGTAACAATTCTGTGGCCCTCAGTAACAAATTCTGTGTCCCTAAACAATTCTGTAAGTAACAATTCTGTGGCCCTAAGTAACGTTTCTGTGGCCCTAAGTAACGTTTTCTGTGGCCCTAAAGTAACGATTCTGTAGCCCTCAGTAACAAATCTGTGTCCCTCAGTAACAATTCTGTGTCTGTCCCTAAGTAACAATTCTGTGGCCCTAAGTAACGTTTCTGTGACCCTAAGTAACGATTCTGTGGCCCTCAGTAACAATTCTGTATCCCTCAGTAACAATTCTGTCTGTCCCTGAGTAACAATTCTGTGTCCCTAAGTAACGTTTCTGTGGCCCCTAACTAACGATTCTGTGGCCCTAAGTAACGTTTCTGTGGCCCTAAGTAACGATTCTGTGGCCCTAACTAACGTTTCTGTGTCCCTAAGTAATGTTTCTCTGTCCCTAACTCTCTCCCTGAATACAGCCAGGTCTGCCTCTAGCACCCTCCTAGTCAGGCGCTAGGATGTATATACAGTTGTGTTCAAAATAATAGCAGTGTGTTGAAAAAAGTGAATAAAGCTCAAAATCCTTCTAATAACTTTTATTTCCATACACACAAATGCATTGGGAACACTACACATTCTATTCCAAATCAAAACATGAAGAAAAATAGATCAAATTTGTGTTGTTGCTCTAAAAAAAAATGAAGAAAAGTGAATATTAGACTGTTAAAAAAAATAGCAGTGTTTGTATTCTTAACAAACTCAAACATTCACTATATAAACTGAAAAATGTTTGAAGATTTTGCTTTCCTTTGAATCACTTAATTAATATTTAGTTGTATAAGCACTGTTTCTGAGAACTGCTGTACATCTGTGTTTTTGGTTGTTACATATGAGTATCCAGTTATATTCTGTGTTTCTAAGAATTAATCCAGGCCTTTTTTGAAGCAATCCACTGAGCTGGTCAGAACCAAGTCTTGAGGGACTCTTCCACATTTTCACAGCTCTCACTATGAAGAAACCTTTTAGTGTTTGGAGATTAAATTTTTTTTCCTCCAGACGTAAAGAGTGCCCCCTTGTCCTCTGTGATGACCTCAGGGTGAATAGCTCTACACCGAGTTCACTATATGAACCACTGATGTATTTATACATGTTGATCATATCCCCCCTTAATCTCCTCTTCTCAAGAGAGAATACATTCAGTTCCTGTAGTCTTTCCTCATAGCTGATCTCCTCCATGCCTCAGTTTAGTTGCCCTTCTCTGTACTTTCTCAAGTTCCCCAATGTTCATTTTGTGAATTGGTGCCCAAAACTGAACTGCATATTCCAGATGAGGTCTTACTAATGATTTGTCCAGGGGTAATATGATATCTCTCTGGAGTCTATACCTCTTTTAATACAAGAGAGGATTTTGCTCGTTTTAGAAACCGCAGCTTGGCATTGCATGCCATTATTAAGCTTGTGATCTATCAGAACTCCCAGATCCTTCTCCACCATTGATTCCCCCAGTTGTACTCCCCCTAGTATGTATGATGCATGCATACAGTGGGGATCGAAAGTTTGGACACCCCAGCTAAAAATTTGTATTAATGTGCATAAAGAAGCCAAGGAAAGATGGAAAAATCTCCAAAAGGCATCAAATTACAGATTAGACATTCCTATAAAATGTCAACAAAAGTTAGATTTTATTTCCATCATTTACACTTTCAAAATAACAGAAAACAAAAAAATGGCGTCTGCAAAAGTTTGGGCACCCTGCAGAATTTATAGCATGCACTGCCCCCTTTGCAAAGCTGAGACCTGCCAGTGTCATGGATTGCTCTTAATCATCGTCTGGGAAGACCAGGTTATGTCAATCTCAAAGGTTTTAAATGCCCAGACTCATCTGACCTTGCCCCAACAATCAGCACCATGGGTTCTTCTAAGCAGTTGTCTAGAAAACTGAAACTGAAAATAGTTGACGCTCACAAAGCAGGAGAAGGCTATAAGAAGATAGCAAAGCGTTTTCAGATGTCAATATCCTCTGTTCGGAATGTAATTAAGAAATGGCAGTCATCAGGAACAGTGGAAGTTAAAGCAAGATCTGGAAGACCAAGAAAAATATCAGACAGAACAGCTGGCAGGATTGTGAGAAAAACAATTCAAAACCCATGTTTGACTGTGCACGATCCCTCCAGAAAGATCTGGCAGACACTGGAGTTGTGGTACACTATTCCACTATAAAGAGATACTTGTACAAATATGGTCTTCATGGAAGAGTCATCAGAAGAAAACCTCTTCTACGTCCTCACCACAAAAATCATCGTTTGAACTTTGCAAATGAACATAGAGACAAGCCTGATGCATTTTGGAAACAAGTTCTGTGGACCGATGAGGTTAAAATTGAACTTTTTGGCCAGAATGAGCAAAGGTACGTTTGGAGAAGAAGGGGCACAGAATTTAATGAAAAGAACCTCTGTCCAACTGTTAAGCATGGGGTTGGATCAATCATGCTTTGGGGTTGTGTTGCAGCCAGTCGCACAGGGAACATCTCACGAGTAGAAGGAAAAATGGATTGAATAAAATTTCAGCAAATTTTGGATGGTAACTTGATGCCATCTGTGAAAAAGCTGAAGTTAAAGAGAGGATGGCTTCTACAAATGGATAATGACCCTAAACACACCTCGAAATCCACGGGGGATTACATCAAGAGGCGTAAACTGAAGGTTTTGCCATGGCCTTCACAATCTCCTGACCTCAACATAATTGAAAATCTATGGATAGACCTTAAAAGAGCAGTGCGTGACAGACAGCCCAGAAATCTCAAAGAACTGGAAGACTTTTGTAAGGAAGAATGGGCAAAGATACCTCAAACAAGAATTGAAAGACTCTTGGCTGGCTATAAAAAGCGTTTACAAGCTGTGATACTTGCCAAAGGGGGCAGTACAAGATATTAACTCTGCAGGGTGCCCAAACTTTTGCACCATTTTTTTTGTTTTCTGTTATTTTGAAAGTGTAAATGATGGAAATAAAATCTAACTTTTGTTGACATACGTATTATAAGAATGTCTAATCTGTAATTTGATGCCTTTTGGAGATTTTTCCATCTTTCCTTGGCTTCTTTATGCACATTAATACAAATTTTTAGCTGGGGTGCCAAAACTTTCGATCCCCACTGTATTCATAGCCCCCAAGTGCATAACCTTACATTTATCAACATTAAACCTCATTTGCCATATAGTTGCTCAATTAAACAGTGCAATGAGGTCGGCTTGTAAATTGAAGACATCCTGTAAGGACGTTATTCCACTGCACAGCTTGGTGTCATCTGCAAAGACTGAAATGGGATTTTTAATCTCAGACCCTATATCGTTTATAAATATATTTAAAAAGTAAGGACGATCACATAGTTACAGCAAGGTAAAGTTTCGGAGTCTCGCAGGACATGTGGTCACATGCGTAATGAAGGGGTCCTTTGAAACTTCAAAACGTTGCCTTGCTGTAACTATGTGATCATTCATTAAAAATTTTGGACCCATATTGGTGATCCTTGGTGTGCTGGTAACATTTTCCCTTTGTGCTTCATTGTAAGCACACTGCTTTGTATGGCTATGCAGAGCCATACAAAGCAGTGTGCAGGAGCTGACATAGGAGAGATCTGCATTGTGTACATATAGGTCTCTCCCCGTCGGAGATACTCAGCAATCACTAGGTGCCGGCGAGTAATCACCAGCCCGGACCCAGTGAATGACAGCCAAGGCCACGACTTGTGCATGCCCCCTACCTGGAACTGCAAAATCACACACACACACATGCTGCCCTGTAGCAGTATTTCTGCTATAGGGTGGCACAGAACAGCCAAGGCCACGACTTGTGCATGCCCCCTACCCGGAATTGCAAAATCACACACACACACACCCATGCTGCCCTGTAGCAGTATTTCTGCTACAGGGTGGCACAGAACCGGTTAAAGTAATCCCTCTTAGATAAGAGAGTTTATTATAGGGTGTCTAGCACAATCAATGTGAAGTCAATATAAAATACTCCTATATGTAGGGGCTGGCTGTTACGTGTATACAGTTTTTTTTTTGCAATGCAGCTTTGAATTCTTTGTCAAATGCCAGAATCATATACAGTATCTCACAGAAGTGAGTACACTCCTCACATTGTAAATATTTTATTCTATCTTTTCATGTGACAGCACTGAAGAAATGACACATTGCTACAATGTAAAGTAGTGAGCGTACAGCTTGTATAACAGTGTAATTTTCTGTCCCCTCAAAATAACTCAACACACAGCCATTAATGTCTATACTGCTGGCAACAAAATTGAGTACACCCCTAAGTGAAAATGTCCAAATTGGGCCCAAAGTGTCAATATTTTGTGTGGCCATCATTATTTTCCAGTACTGCCTTAACCCTCTTGGGCATGGAGTTCACCAGAGCTTCACAGGTTGCCACTGGAGTCCTCTTCCACCCCTCCATGATGACATCACAGAGCTGGTGTATGTTGGAGACCTTGCATTCCTCCACTTTCCGTTTGAGGATGCCCCACAGATGCTCAATAGGGTTTAGGTCTCAAGACATGCTTGGCCAGTTCATCATTTTTATCCTCAGCTTCTTTAGCAAGGCAGTGGTCGTCTTGGATGTATGCTTGGGATCGTTATGTTGGAATACTGCCCTGCGCCCCAGTCTTCGAAGGAAGGGGATCATGCTCTGCTTCAGTATGTCACAGTACATGTTGGCATTCATGGTTCCCTCAATGAACTGTAGCTCCCCAGTGCTGGCAGCACTCATGCAGTCCCAGACCATGACACTTTCACCACCATGCTTGACTGTAGGCAAGATGCATTTCTCTCTGTACTCCTCACCTGGTTGCCGCCACACACGCTTGACACCATCTGAACCAAATCTTGGTCTCATCAGACCACAGGACATGGTTCCAGTAATCCATGTCCTTAGCCTGCTTGTCTTCAGTTTGCGGGCTTTCTTGTGCATCATCTTTAGAAGAGGCTTCCTTCTTGGACGACAGCCATGCAGATCAATTTGATGCAGTGTGCGGCATATGGTTTGAGCACTGACAGGCTGACTCCCCACACCTTCAACCTCTGCAGCAATGCTGGCAGCATTCATATGTCTATTTCCCAAAGACAACCTCTGGATATGACGCTGAGCACGTGCACGCAACTTCTTTGGTCGACCATGGCGAGGCTTGTTCTGAATGGAACTTGTCCTGTTAAACCACTATATGGTCTTGGCCACTATGCTGCAGCTCAGTTTCAGGGTCTTGGCAATCTTCCTTTAGCCTAGGCCATCTTTATGTAGAGCAACAATTCTTTTTTTCAGATCCTCAGAGTTCTTTGCCATGAGGTGCCATGATGAACTTCCAGTGACCAGTATGAGAGAGTGAGAGCGATAACACTAAATTTAACGCGCCTGCTCCCCATTCACACCTGAGATCTTGTAACAATAACGAGTCACATGACACCGGGGAGGGAAAATGGCCAATTTGGACATTTTCACTTAGGGGTGTACTCACTTTTGTTGCCAGCGGTGTAGACATTAATGGCTGTGTGTTGAGTTATTTTTGAGGGGACAGCAAATTTACACTGTTATACAAGCTGTACACTCACTACTTTACATTGTAGCAAAGTGTCATTTCTTCAGTATTGTCACATGAAAAGATATAATAAAAATATTTACAAAAATGTGAGGGGAGTACTCACTTCTGGGAGATACTGTACGTATTTCAAGAACTGATAAAGGTGGAATATAGAATCATGCTGCACTATAAACACTGTACAGAAAGCTTCTAAAAAATCAGTCTAAAAATGTTTTTCCAATGGCTTATTTGCAGTTGGGGTGGGGATGAAATGTCATGTTTACAGCACACTTTCGAAGCACACACAAGGAAGAGAATTATCATAAAAACATGAACCTTAAAGATAACAGTGGCATGATTTTGCATACTTTTCTTCCTTGTTTGTACCCAGAAAGTACTGTGTGCTATTAAAAGTATTTGTTATCAGAAGAATACACTGGTTCTAAGAGGAGTTGCTGTTGACACTCGTGTGAATCTGAGTCTGCAAACAACAATACTGTTCATGTTATGTCAAAGATTAGTAGCTACAGTATATGAAAATTGGTAATGGAAGTCTTTCGAACTATGCTGTGATTTCATTTTTTAAATTTTTTTTTAAGCCATATTAAGACTTATACAGAAACATAGATGTCTCTAATCTGCCATGGAATTTGGAATTTCTCAAAACTGGAGAAGCCGTGCACAGTAACCAATCTACTTCTATCTTTCATTTTCAAAGATTAATTGAACAAGCTAAAGATAGAATCTATCAGGTTGCCATGCACAGCAGCTCCAGTTTTAATAAACATCTCCCATTGCATACATAGCAATTTGTAAATAACATCCCTACCCACACATTCTTAAATAGTAACATCAGGACTATGCTGATTCCTATGTAAACAGGACAGCTGCTTCAAAAAAAAGGATAAGCAGGGAAAATGCAACAAAATCTAAAAATCAAACCTAACTATGAAGTGTTCCTTGAGGTGAATGTAGCAGTATTAGTGCACTTGCCACAGAAACAACTGAGTACTGTCTGTAATACTTTTTTTATTTGCACTAATATACAATTTAAAGGACAAGCTTTCAGGGTATGTCCCCTTCAAGGTCCAAGTAGTACTAAGACACAAAGTTATAGCATAATGTAAAAAAAAACCATCTCTGAGGGGAGAAAAAGAAAAAACACACAAACTTTAATCCTCCCAAGACCTTCTGCTCTCTAGTTCCCATGTCACCTCCTCCTATGCTTGCCTCCAGGACTTCTCCCAAGCTTCTCCCATCCTTTGGAACTCCCTACCCAAATCTGTCTGACTGTCTCATAATCTATCTACCTTCAGACAATTCCTGAAACCTTTCTCTTTAAAGAAGCCTATCCTGATTCTAATTAGTAAACTGCATTTTATTTCCTCCATCAGCTAATCCCCCCATAGCTATTACCTTTTGTATCACTCAACCTTTCTTCCTAGATTGTAAGCTCTAACGAGCAGGGCCCTCGGTTTCTTCTTGTACCAAATTGTATTGTAACTGTAATGTCTACCTTTATTTTGTAAAGCGCTGCGCAAACTGTTGGGGCTATATAAAACCTGTATAATAATAATAATAATAAAAAACACACAAATGTACACAGCAATGGTTATAAAACTAGGATTAGGATAACTGGGGGGGGGGATTGGAGATGACAGAGGGCTTGACTAGGTCCATTTGAATATATGGAAAATTCTGTGCCTGCATTTTTGATGAAAAAAAAAGGCACTGGACTGCATCTGGATATGGACCAGCCCAACAACGCATCTAAAAGCAAACGTTTACACGCAGATACAAACGTTTGGAACACTGGTAAACTTTACTCCTGAGCCCGATTTTTGTGCTTTCAAAAAAAATGCCTGTAACCTCAACTGCCTGTGAACTACTGTAAACGATTATGTGTACATGGACACATAGGAAAACATAGGAGAGTTCAGGGGCTGCTGAAAAAACGCACAACTGCTCCTAAACTTCAGTTTAGCAGCTGCAGTGTACATGAGCCCTAAGACAAATATTTACAATGACAGAGCAAATTAAAGTGGCAATATTTAAATATAGTTTAAAGCGGAGTTCCACTCAAAAGTGCTGAAGCTCTGCTTATTTGCCTCTTCCCCCCCCTTAACTGCCATATTTGGCACCTTTTGGGGGGGAGGCGAAGTGAGATGGAAGTTCGGCCCCCTCCTTCCTCCCAAAGTCTCCTGGGAACCTTCACAGGTCCCAGAAGACTGCTGGACCAATCAGAATGCACAGTGCAACTCATGCATGCGCAGTGGGCACCCGGCTGTGAAGAGAAGAGGCAGAGAAGGGACAGCACGGGTGAATACATTGCTGGACCCTGGGACAGGTAATTGTGTGTTTATTAAAACTCAGCAACTACAATTTTTGTAGCTGCTGACTTTTAATTAATACAAAACTGGCTAGAACTCTGCTTTAAGTAAAACTAAATTAAGGCCCTTCAATTCAAGTAGGAAAAAAATGGATCGTGCTCTACAAAAATGGTTGACATCAAGCAACAGATTTTTCTGGAAGGGCTTTGGAGGTTAGCATAGAAGGGCTAAAGTAGAACAATCAAGATACAAGAAAAAAATAATTACATATAGTATGTAATGTATGCTAACCATATAAGTAAGACCTGGCTTTGTTTTTATGTACCCCCTGGAACATTTTGCGGATACATGTTGACCCTGCCAGTAGAACAACTGATTAGGCACTACCTTTGATAGGGTGACTCTTGCATCTGCAGTGAAATCACTGCAGCATTGTCACCCTTGATTTGTAGCAGTTTAGATGATGGTACCCTTAAAGTGTTACTAAACCCAGGACCCTGCACTCACTATATCTGGTCTCCCACAGTACACACAACATGGAAATGCAATTATTTTAGTAAGTATAAACTTCTAAATACCTTTTCTCATCAGCAAGTTTTGTGACTTACAGTGGGGCAAAAAAGTATTTAGTCAGCCACCAATTGTGCAAGTTCTCCCACTTAAAAAGATGAGAGAGGCCTGTAATTGGCATCATAGGTAGACCTCAACTATGAGAGACAAAATGAGAAAAAAATCCAGACAATCACATTGGCTGATTTGGAAAGAATTTATTTGCAAATTATGGTGGAAAATAAGTATTTGGTCAATATCAAAAGTTCATCTCAATACTTTGTTATATATCCTTTGTTGGCAATGACAGAGGTCAAACGTTTCCTTTAAGTCTTCACAAGGTTGGCACACACTGTTGCTGGTATGTTGGCCCATTCCTCCATGCAGATCTCCTCTAGAACAGTGATGTTTTGGGGCTGTCGCTGGGGAACACGGACTTTCAACTCCCTCCAAAGGTTTTCTATGGGGTTGAGATCTGGAGACTGGCTAGGCCACTCCAGGACCTTGAAATGCTTCTTACGAAGCCACTCCTTTGTTGCCCAGGCGGTATGTTTGGGATCATTGTCATGTTGGAAGACCCAGCCACGTTTCATCTTCAATGTCCTTGCTGATGGAAGGAGGTTTGCACTCATTAACCTTGTGAAAGGCTTTGGGAAATGTAAAAGTCCTGTTTAGTCCCTTCCATTCTCTTAAGATCTGTCTAGCAAGATGAAGGTGAAATCCAGCTTCCCAGCTTTATTTACTATTTAAAAATAGGTACATTACATCTTCTTTTGAACGTTAAAGTGGAGCTCCACCCAAAAGGGGAAGTTACGCTTTAAGCCTTTGTCCCCTGCTTCCCATTAAGGAATTTGACAGGTACCGCTCCCACTTCCGCTGAAATCGCCCTCTCTCCCCGTAGTCTTCTGGGACACATGACAGGTCCCAGAAGACTATGGGTCTGTGACAGGCGCGGCATCAGACCCCCAGCCCTTCTCACCGACTTGTGACCGAAGGACTAGCCAATCTAAAACCGCGCTGCCACTTGCGTAACAATGCCACGCTCAGCTGCACCCTGCACAAAGATTTTTCCTGCTCACTGGACCACAATCTATGTGCTGCAGCATGAGAGCAATTGTTACTGGGTCAAGTTAAGTACGCAATTAACCCTTCACACTGCCACCACCATCTTTTTGTACAGAGAAGGAGGAAACTCAGATATCTTAGCAGTAACACTATGATGTTTGAATAAGCGTCACACTGTCACCGCAGGCAGATGTATGCAGAAGTTTAAAAAAACACAGTAGCGCTCTTCAGAGAAAGGGATTCTTACTTTGCGTTAAAGAGCTTTAGAAACAGTTCATCACTTTTCAGAAAATAGGATTTATTACTAAAAAGGTCAAAAATGGTGCAATAAAAATATTTACAGAAAAAGATGTAGCATAAATATATATATATATATATATATATATAAATAAATACAGAGAGCAATAACACAACAGAGATAACAGAAAGAAGTTTAGAAATGTAGAGTACTTGCCAGAGTCCTTGGTTTAAGCAGATCAAGTGTCCTGAACAAAAGGGTACCGTTTCTCCCAAAGTTGGTTCCTGATGTTAAAAGGGAGAATCTCTTCTTACTTCTCCAGGCCTGACAGCCTATTTTCTAGTCCTCCAGCAGGGGGTGTCTCTGAAGCCAAGGGCCAATCGCCTCATTTGGGGAGGGGGTTTAGGCGGAGACCCAGGCTAGAACCAAAATCCCTCCCAAGTTATACCAGGGTCAATAACCTTCCATAGGTACATGTAGCATCCTATCCACTGATAGGATAATATGCAGAATGATATTCTGAACGTCCAGATACCAGATATGACATATCTGCTTGGGAGGGTTAAGGAGATATCGCTCTCTGCTCTTGGGTAGACATAATCTAGGGATGTAAGGTATCAGGTGACTCACATTAAACTGACCTATCTGAATATATGCTTTGTTTTATTGTACGTATTTCCTGCCAAAAGTTATGAAATTGTATGAAAAATTGGTTTCAAATGGGATGTAGGTTTTACTGCTATTCCGGAATGCTTTCAAGTCCAGTGACTGACGGGTTTATAGCTTTATGATCAGCTCAGAGCAAGAGTCTGACAGACAGCATGGCATCAGCTAAATTAAATATATAAATTGTGCCGCGCTCCTGTGTATAAATAATTACAATATTCACTATTTCAAATGATAATCCAAGGAAAAAAAAAAATTCTGAAAAAATAATAAAAATAATATATATACTTATATCTAGTGTATAAAAATACACAATTATCTTCTGCTTATAACATCATAAATAAATACCGCATACTGTGCTGGTGACAATAGTAAATAGTGATAGTGATAAAAAAAATATATCTATGAAAAAGTGCTCATAGACAGTCCTCTTTCAATTTAAATTATGATGGTGCAATCCCATTATCCACGTGCAGTGTGATTTTATTATGCGCTGACCTCAGGTTTTGCCTTATAAAAAAGGCAAAACTAGCTTTTTGTCCTTATAGGACTGCTGGGATGATCCTCCTGCTTAGGATATTCCTGATGGCAAATGGGATGATTATGCTCGATCTTAATCCACCTGGGATCTCTGGAGTGATTATGCCTGCTGCTGATCAGGATTTGATGGCTGGATGGATATTTCGCTTTTTCTTCCAAAGGTCTCCTTCCTCCTATACTGATTTCTCTCCAATATATCACAGGATGATTGTATGAAGAAACAAAACCATCATAGTGCTTTATCCTTTTAAAATTAAGGCTTTATTTGCTGCTGCAAGTTCCATACAAAGTTTTTAGCATAGGCTTCAGAGTAAGGCAGTTTCAGCATGTCCTGCAGTTTCTGCTATGCTTGCCGTGCTGTGCTGTGTCCAAGACAACGTCGTGATGTCAGAGCCCCTCCCCTACGCGTTACGTCACTGGGTCACGTGACTTCATCAGGGGGATATGATTGGACATCACAACTATTGCTGCTATATATATATATGCCGGCCCGATGCACTCCTGAACTCAGCCACACCAGACCACATGCCATTCAACAAAAAGGGAGGGGGGGACTGATTTGGAGTGAGAATGACACAAGATGGAGGATCTTTAGCAAAATGGATGTCTGACGCAGACATATCTGTATGTACAATTGCTACAGGGTCCATTCACAAAGCGCAGAACTACTCACACATGCGCGCAGTGGGCACCCAGCTTTGAAGCCACAAGCTGTCACAGCCGGGTTCCCACACTGAAGATGCTAGCGCAGTGGAGAGAAGATGACCGGTGAAACCAGCCGTGGTGAGGACACCGCTGGACCGAGGGACAGGTACGTGGCTCTATTTTAAAAGTCAGCAGCTACAGTTTTTATTTTATTCCTTTTTTCAGCTGGAACGCCGCTTTAAGGCTGGATTTACACAGTTGCAGTGTGTTACATATTCTGCATTCTAATAAGGGTGCCCATTCATTTGAACAGAACATCAAAAAAATAGCACCGCTCAAATAATCCAGACATATATCAATAAAACATAAAAATGTACATTCATATATATAAAATATCTGCACATCGTATACATTTTATAAGTCTTGCATGTTGCTGCAACAAAACAGTGTGAACCCTGCCTAATATGCCAAATTTTGATAGTTGCATAGTTACGGAAAACCTCCACATACACAATCCTATATCCATAGCTTATCCAGAGAAAGACAAAATACTTAATAAAGCATGGTTTAATTTGTTACAGCAGGAAAAAAAGTTCCTTCCTGATTCCCAAGGAGACAATCAGATATTCTCAGGATTAACAATCCCTGCTGCTATCACCTATAAATGTTAATATCATATACATTTAAGATTTCATCCAGCTCTTTTTTAAACAATCTACTGAACTGGTTCAAGCTAGTTGTTGGGGGAGTCTATTCCACATTTTCACGTCTCTTACTGTGAAGAAGCCTTTCTGTGTGTGGACATAAAAGCCTTATTTACACGGACATTTACAGGCTGTGTGCGTTTGAGAACATGCACCCACACCTGCATCATACCTCCCAACTTTTGAACTTCAGAATGAGGGAGACTTGGGGGAGGATGTGACCTGCGGCGTGTGTAGCAGGTCGTGGCAAAAATGGGTGTGGCCAAATGCTTAACAGTGGGAGGGGCCTAAGGGTCATGGTTGAACAAAACCCAGGCCTCCTTGTACCTATAAAATATGCTTTGATTGCTGTACCACAAGCAAGAGTCTCATGGACACAAACCCCAGCACAATCATTTAAAAAAAGAATAAAAATCTTCCATTACAAATGGTTTTGCACAAACTGTGGAGGAATGCGTTAAACAAGGTGTGGAAGGATTCAGGAATACATTATGCACAGAGTTCAGGATTCAGGAGTGCGTTTCATACAGAGCGCAGGATTCAGGAATGCATTATGTAGAGAGTACAGGATTCAGGAATGTGTTTAATACAGAATACAGGATTCAGGAATGCATTACGTAGAAAGTGCAAGGTTTAGGAGTGTGTTTCATACAGAGTGCAGAATTTAGGGATACATTATGTAGAGTGCAGGATTCAGGAGTGCATTTCATACAGAGTGCAAGGTTCTGGAATGCGTGATGTACTAAGTGCAGGATTCAGGAGTGCGTTATGTACAGAGTGCAGGATTAAGGAATGCGTTATGTACAGAGTGCAGGATTCAGGAATGCGTTATGTACAGAGTGTAGGATTCAGGAGTGCCTTTCATACAGAGTGCAGGATTCAGGAGTGCGTTATGTACAGAGTGCAGGATTCAGGAATGCGTTATGTACAGAGTGTAGGATTCAGGAGTGCCTTTCATACAGAGTGCAAGGTTCAGGAATGCGTTTCATACAGAGTGCAAGGTTCAGGAATGCGTTTCATACAGAGTGCAAGGTTCAGGAATGCGTTTCATACAGAGTGCAAGGTTCAGGAATGCGTTTCATACAGAGTGCAAGGTTCAGGAATGCGTTTCATACAGAGTGCAAGGTTCAGGAATGCGTTTCATACAGAGTGCAAGGTTCAGGAATGCGTTTCATACAGAGTGCAAGGTTCAGGAATGCGTTTCATACAGAGTGCAAGGTTCAGGAATGCGTTTCGTACAGAGTGCAAGGTTCAGGAATGAGTTATGTACTGAGTGCAGGATTCAGGGATGTGTTATGTACAGAGTGCAGGATGCAGGGATGCGTTTCATACAGAGTGCAGGATTCAGGAGTGCATTTCATACAGAGTGCAAGGTTTAGAAGTTAGTTAAACCACAAAGAAACCAATTAAACATAAACTTACATTCTAAAATCTTGATTAACAGCATACCGGAGCCTAGACAAGAATGCAGGCATCAAATGGATAACAAATGAGTGCAGCCGAGCAGGACCTGCAGCAGTGTAAACATCTGGCACAGCCAAGGATTGGCGAACAAGCCAGTGGGGGTACGCCTGCATAGAGAGAGAGTGCAGCTGTCAAGTCCAACCTGTGATGTCGGAGAAATGCATTTCAGGGGCTCTGCCACCTTTTAAAAACAAACCATTTATAGCGAAACAGCTGGCATTTATACAGTGCCAACCAGGAAAATGGTGGCAAGGGGCAGGACCAATTGGAACCACTGCATGTGCACCCGCAGTGATGTATAATTCAGGTTTATTACACACTGCTGCAGGTGCACATGCAGTGGTTCCAATTGGTCCGGCCCCTTGTCGCCGTCTTCCCTGGCCAGCAATGTATAAATGCCAGCTGTT
>CATNWA010004462.1:0-15183 GCA_951230385.1 Staurois parvus | reverse complement strand
CTTTGTCAGCTGTGTGATTGGAGCTATCACTTTAGAAACGTTCCTTATACATTTTCTGTAGAAGTTGGCAAACCCGACGAAATGTTGAATTTCCTTAACATTTCCAGGGCTGACCAATCTACCACTGCTTTGATCTTCTTGGGATCCATGCTCGCTCCCTCTGGAGAAATGATATAGCCTAAGAACTGGATCTGAGTTTGTTCAAACTCACATTTCTCCCAATTTAATGTAAAGTCTATTCTTCCTTAATCTTTCAAAGACAGTGCAAACATGTTTGCGGTGCTCCTCCCAATTATCAGAAAAGATAAGGATATCATCCAGATAAGCAATTACAAATTGGTCCAACAGATCACGAAAAACATCGTTGATGAAATGCTGAAACGTTGCAGGGGCGTTGCAAAGTCCAAAAGGCATCACCAAGGACTCAAAATGCCCATACCTGGTTCTTAAGGTGGTTTTCCATTCGTCTCCTTGACGAATGCGGACAAGATTATATGCCCTCGTAGATCAAGTTTTGTAAAGATCTTGGCAGAATGAAGTCTTTCCAACATTTCAGAGATCAAGGGTAGTGGATAGCGGTTTTTAATAGTGATTTTATTCATGTCTCTGTAGTCAATACATGGACGCAAGGTGGAGTCTTTCTTTTCAACAAAGAACAGGGCTGCTCCTGCAGGAGATGTTGATTGTCAAATAAAGCCCTTCTCTAAATTCTCATAGATCCACACCCTGAGTACTTTTAATTCAGGTTCTGACAGGTTGAAAATGTGGCCAAAAGGTATTTCTGCCCCTGGGAGCAGCTCAATGGGGCAATCATATGGGCGATAAGGGGGTAATTGATCGGCGTTTTTCTTGTCACAGACATCCCGGAACTCATGGTATTGTGGGGGCAAATTGTCATATGACTGGATAGCCACTATATCACTTTGCGATTCCTTGGCTGGTGACGAACTTGGTCAGCAAGGTTTTTTGCAATATTTTTTCACAGTGGGGGGACGTAAAATCTATAGTCCCTGCTCCCCAGTTGATGGAAGGATTGTGAGTGGAGAACCAAGGAATGCCCAGGATGATGGGAAACATGGGTGACGTAATCAGCTGAAAGCTGATGGTCTCACAATGGTCAGCCTCAAACAACAGAACCAGGGGAACCGTTTTATGGGTAACAGGTTCTGAAGATAAGGGTGACCCATCAACTGTCTCCATATCAATAGGGGTAAATGTATTTCTTGCTGGAATATTATTGTTCTGGGCAAACTCTATATCCATAAAGTTCCCCCCAGCCCCGGAGTCCAGCATAGCTGAGCAGGAGATTTCACGGCCCTCTGATACAGGTTTAATTTGGATGACAAATTGAGAGAGTAGTGAGTTCACTTTATTCTCTTCAGGAATCAGTGGGGAGACAGACTGGCTTATAGAGTTTATTTGTTCTGGCACAAACACATCAGTCACAGCAATTGTTCTTCTAAGTTTGTTAGGACAATTAATTGCATAATCACCAGAGTCCCCACAATATAGACATAAATTCTCTGTACGTCTTCTCTCTCTCTCCTGAATGGAAATGGATCTCTTAATAGCATAAACCTGCATAGGCTCAGGAGTGTTAAAACCAAGAGAGACTCTTGAATTCTGCTGAACAAATGGACTAGCAGAGAGATGCATGCCCCTATTACCTCCAAACATTCCCAGCCTCTCCTTCCTCCTTTCTGTAAGTCTTTGGTCCATTTTGGATACACAATTAGATGAATTCCTCAAGATCATTAGGAATATCTACTCTGGCAAGCTCATTCTTTACCTGTTCAGAAAGCCCGTGGCGGAACTGGATTTTTTGTGCTGCAGGGTTCCAAGTGTATCTGTGATCCAACCTCTGAATTCAGCGACCGAGCATCTACCCTGCTGCAGACTATGCAACTTTGCTTCGGCAGTAGCACAATGGTTGGGATCATCAAAAATCTGATTCATCGCGGTCAAAAAGGTATCAAGATTATTTAGAGTGCCATGGTGTTGCTTTATATAAGGGGAGGCCCAAGCTAGAGCTTCCCCAGTCAGAAGCCTAATAATAAACATTACCTTCTTTTTTCTGAAGGAAACGCAGCAGGCTACATTTGGAAATATATACGACATTGATTAAGGAAACCCCTGTAGTGGCAGCGGTCTCCATTAAACTTAGATGGTTGGGGCATATGTGAGCTAGTATCATCTCGGTTCAGCAGTTGTCTCTGCAGAGTCTGAATCTCTCCCCGTTGCCTATCCGCTATGCATTCTAGTTTGCCAACTTTTTCTTCCTGCAGCTCAGCAATTTGCTGCCTAAGAGGAGCCATGTTTGGGCCAGTTCTGTCACGGTCTGAGTCAGATTCAGAGACCAGCTGAATTAGCAGAGTTAAGGCTTACCTGAAACCAGCAGGATAGGTACACAGGCAGGTCACCCTGGGAAAAGATGCAGGCTCACCTGCGGTGCGGGGTCTAAGCACCAACCAGTTTTCACCAGAGCTCCTAATGGTGGAGATGGATTTGTCCACATAGTACCAGGTCACAAATGTCAGGATCCCCCCACCAGGGAATGAGCAAGCCGGAATCCAGTAGCAGATCGAACAAGTTAGGGATCAAGCAGAAGCGGAGTCAGTCAACAAGCCAAGGGTTGGTCACAAATGGTAGTAGATGAGGATGAGGCAAAATCGTAGTCCAGGAACAAGCCAAAGGTCGGTAGGGAAGGTATAGACGGCAGCAGGAGAGACAAGCGAGATATTGGCTGAAGAAGGCACAGAAATCTGGCAAAGAGGAAATGCAGAGACAAGGCTTTTATCAGGAAGTTCATGGGAGGAGCAAGGATTTTAAGGTTCAAGACAAACAGGGCCAAGGCAGGATCATCCAAACAATTGTCAAGGGAGCTGTCCAGCATTCCAGGTGGCTCAGCAAGAAGAAACATTGCCTCTCACCGCAGAAGGCCCAGGTTTGGACCCAGGCTCCGACAGTCCCAGGTCCTTGAACCTAATGCCTTATTAAGTATGTCTCCCAATGATACTGTTCCCCTCTCACCCTATGCCATCCTTTTGAACAAGAATTTCTTTATCCAGCCTAATCTGCTATCTCTGATCAAAGAAAAGTCTGTGATTTACCCAATTTCTCCTGATTTGAAACTCCACAGCTCCAATGACCTACAGTGCTTCCACATGAAGACCCAGTCTTTGTCCCAAAAGACATTTTTGTTGCTGTTTTTTTGTGCCTGCCATTATGCCTACTTCATAAGCGTTCTGGAATCTGCATTATGTAGGATTTATTACAAAAAAACTTCTTGTGGACAGATCTTGCCAAAGACTGTGGAGCCTTCATATCTATATGTACGATTTGTATGCCAAGATTTGTAGGGTGTGAGACATTTTGGTCTTTCAAAAACTTTTCTCTATCCCAGTAATACTTACAATGGACATTATTATGGAGCTCTTGCCCTCAGAAGGTTACAGTTGTAGTAGACGGGATCACCAGGTTGTCACACTTCCTACATAAGATAGGCATTCCTTTAGCTAAAGCTACATCTGAAATTTTCATTACAGAGACCATGAGACTTCATAGTGTTCTGAACAACATTGTGTCAGGTAGAGGGGTCCAATTCACCTCAGGAATATGTGTAGAATATGCAGAAAGCTGAAGATCAATACTTTCTTGTCTGAAGGGTACTACCCAAAAACAGATGGCCAAAAAAAACCAACCCCAACTTATAAGAAATGCTTTCAGATGCCAGATCCCAATTGCCAAATTTGTATATAACAAAGCCTTGCATGCTGTAACCTCACATCAGAAACAGCTCTCCCTGAAGTGCAAAAGTGCCCTGTTTTCTTGACCTTGAACATGAAGAAGTTTCAAAAGTCTACTTCAGAGTACAAATTAAGGCCAACAGAAAGAATAGAGAACATCCCGGCTTTTAAACTAGTTCTAATGCAAATACAACTAGGGAATTCAAGGTTGAAACAACTGTGCATTTCAAACTAGTCAAAGGGTGCCTTCAGTAGCTAATTAAATGGAAGGTATTAAACACAAAAGAAAATTCCTTGGTCAAGTTTCCCAGGCAGAAAATGACGATTACCCAAAAGGATATAAAGGGGACAGATGAGGAGAGATTTGTGGGAAAATAGAGCATTTGAAAACAGCCATTATGGTATGTGGCAGAATGGGATAAGATTTCAAATCCCTGTGTAAATCATGTGCACACCACAGAATATTACAAAGTGGTAAGGTGGTAAGTGCCTGCTTTATTTTCATTAATTGTTTCAAGGTTCCTTGCCTGTACCAGTCTACTACTACATTAATATGAACAAGTGAATAATAAAGCAAGATATCAAGTAATCTCAAACCCCCTCCTGAACTTTGGGCAAGTGGAGAATGGAGTGACAGAGTGATTTTTAACCCTCAAATTAAGTTAATAAAAGATAGGTTTGACTTGTTGGACTAATGACCCTGGAACACTAAGAGCAAGGGAATGTAGGATGTAAATTACTCAAGATGCATGCTAATGAAGTTGCATCTTCCAAACCAGGAATAAGCACCTGTGCATTATTTGGACAAATCTGTTTGAATTTGTTTCAATAGAGGGTGAAATTTAAAGATGTAGAAGGTTATTGGGTTTCCAGGTATAAAAGCTTACAGGTATTTAATTGTGCTCTTTGTCCATGTGCATGAAAAATTGAGTATTATGTGATTTATTTTGTTTTCTGGGATGTTAGCATTAAAAGCCTCAAACTAGTGGCAATTCATTTTAAAGTTTGATTAAAAACTGTGTATTTTAAGCTCAGACATTAGGTTAGAGAAGGTGATAGCTGGTTGTGAAATGAAAAATAAAAGGTTGTTGGCATACGCCAAGAATTTATGGGATTATTCTTTGAGTGGTATGTCTCTTATATCTGGGTTCATGGTTAATTCTACATAAAAGAGGTTGAGCTTCAAATAAATATCAGAATGGACAATGTTACCCTTGTTGGAAGAGAAAAGAGTCAAACAGCAAAATATTGATTTTGATTCTCCTTGATGGTTGAGAGTACAAAGCTGGAATTCACATTGATTTTGACTCTTTCAGGTTGTTGAGAATACAGGGCTGGAATCTTAATCAACATCAATTACGCCTTTTCTATGTATCTGCCATACACCAAATGACCTGATTCAATGCTTTAATTGCATCCAGTAGACAGCAACATGAGTCTTTGCACCATAGATGTTGGTGAGTGGATGATGTCCAGTCTTTTTTTTCCCATGTTATCTCTAGCGTCTCTTTATTCTAAAAAGCTTGGCTGTTGTGTATCAAATAGGTACCTAATCTATATACCATGATCTTGGAAAACAATTTGAGGTCTAGGTTTGATAATAACATGGATTCAAAGCATAGCATTAGTTCTAATGTTGTTATGGTTTGAAAGAGTTGGTTTTGTTTATGCCTTCTTTTTTAAGTTTGGCGCCATGTTTGATCAATAAGCAATGCACAAAGGGTTTTTATGTTGCCCAAAGTAGACTGGGACTGGTCTTTGTGGAAGAATTTGTATTGAGCTGTGTCTGATATCTGCTAATACTGTAGGGCCTTGTAATAAAATCTCATGAAAGGATAAGTTCACCTTTGGGAACATATTTCATGTTCCACCCATTTTTAGGGTGGACCGTGTAACATGCTTTCACTTCTGAAGCTTCTTGCCTATCCCCCTCTCATTGTGACTACAAGTCCTGACAGCCTTTGTGGCTGACAGCTTCTAGTTCTCAATTAACTATCATTGCATTAGTGAGTTCTCTAGGTAGTTCATTTAGGCTTCCTATCGTGTAACTGCCTGCCCAATGCGAGGTACTAGCAGGCATAGACACTGACAATCCACATGAGCCTGAGATTGCAATGCAACACAATGCTTTACAGGCTTCTAAAAAATAAGAAATGCACATTTTTTTACCTGCAAACAAATGTGCATTTTTTTTTTTTTTGAAAGGTGAACCTATCATTTAAGGCTCCACTGTTTGTTGTTGTAGAGAATTCAAGGAGATCATGGGAAGTTCTCTCTGTTTCACCATGGAACGGTCTATCTGTGCATATACTTTTTGAACTATGGAAAAAAGTGTAATTTTTAGTAGAGGCATGTTAAATATGCTAAAAAACCTCTTTATTGAAGTACCAATAAAACAAAAATTAAAACTCTTGCTTATCCCCATACATCATTACTATGCCCTAGATAAGTTTCTCATAATCCCATGGGTACATGTTACAATTTAAACCAATACAATGCTAATTTCACAATCCACAATACATGTAAATTGTCCCTGGGAGAGAAACTCTCATTCCTCAACACTTTTTGCAGATGTTTCTGCTTCTTCAGGAGAGGTGAGCAAGGGAGGCAAATATAGGAAATCTGAAAAGATGAGACTATAAGCATAGTCATATCTAGTTTTGAAAGATTGCAACATAACAAATATAATTGTAATACATAAAGAGTAACATACTGACCAAAACCAAAAATTATCCAGCAGAGCCCCACCACTAGATATAATGAGCAGGACCACCCAGTCCTGGGGGGCGGATATGAGGGAGCACAGGGAGAGGATGAGGCTACCAAAGAGAAAGAGGTCATATTACTATACAGGTTACACAATCACTTATTTTACCATAGCCAGCTAATAAGGAACTAACCTGCTACATAAAATATTTTTTATATTCGATACCAAACTATAGCTAGTCAGGGTGTTGAAGACGTAAAGACTGCAGGTATTGTCTATACAAAAGAATGGGGGGGGGAGGGAAAGAGGGGAAAAAAAGGGAAGAGTTTGTTACAATCCTCTGGATTATTTGAATACTACTAATAGGATATCTATTATATGATTTATCTTATAAAGTGTTTACATCAAACAGCAATATTGTACTGCAAGGCGTAAAGATATCCTCTGTGCAGTCTTATAATGCGTGAGAATCAATATTTAAATATCCCTCAATTGGATGGGCCTCACTGGCTAGGAATATACTCTACTACAGAACTCTGTAAAGACAAAAAAAACCTTTTCTGTAACTAAGGTTTTCTCACACAACATATATACTGTATATAACACTCTCCAATGCACTATAAGCCCTTTCTTGAGTTTCTTTGTCTTTAGGGTTCCTGGTACTAAAAACACAAAGCAAACACTATCCTCTGCCATGGAACTAAATGAAAACACAGATTGGTAAGTATCTTTACATCCATGGTTGTTCAAAATACATCTCCGCTATGTGCTCACAATACCACCAAAATGGCAAAATATACTCTCCTCTGCCACCAATCCTCCCCTTATGCACATCTAGCGTGCACACCCTCACTGGCCTCCCACCAATGGAGCATGATGTCATCATGCTCCAACATCCACACACTGCGCATGCATGTGATAACTTCATGTGCCTGCATGGTACAGTGCCGTATCACAACCTGATGCAGCACCTACTAAGGAAGAGCAACATTGCTAGCAGCCTTCCCCGACATCTAGAGGGGGGTAACATTACCTCAGCAAGGTGTTCAAAATTGTAACACTGCATACCCACCAAATATCAACTCGGGAAACAAAAGGGGGCACACTGAAATGTCAATCCAGGGGGCAACTACCCACCTGTCCCAGACATTCACTTGTAGATGAGAATTGCATCCCCATTTATAAGTTGCACCCACATTCCTAATGTGCTCTAACAGTGGTCTCTAAATTCTTTGCAGTGCAGTGTGGCAAAAGCCAGGTCTTGGAGAACATGGATGGAGGTACTGCCAAAGACCAAGTGGTCTTTTATACCATGCTTGACACATAATGGCCCCGTTGACTGAGTAAAACTGAATAGCAGATCTTTGCAGTAGGCTGCTGAGGGATGGTGTAGACCTGTCTTTTTTGTTGCTTGGATGCAGCTTTTGCCATCTTAAATATGTAAATAGAGGGATTGCAGCCTCTGGATGTGGGTCTCAGGTGCAAACTCCTGTGTTACCAAGCAGAAGTTCTTGGTGGTAGTATTAATTTCAAGAGAGAAAATCCTGGTGTCTTGAGTGCTGTCCTGCATTGCCTCATTGAGCTCTTGGAGCTTTCTCTATGTGTGCAGTCATCCTCACTAAGTCCAGTTTGGTGAGTAGTTGGCATAGGAGGACTTCCTGAGCAGCTGGATCATGAGAGATGGTAGAGCTGGCTGGTGATGCAGCAGGAGAGTAAATCACTGGTGACCTCTAGGAGTTTGGTGTCTGTAGGAGAACAGTCTACTAGACATGCCCATTTTATTTAATAACAAAACAATTTTTGGAGATTCATTTGTATATGAATCTCTGAATAGACATAGTAATGAATGTAATCAACAACTCACCCAAGCTCTACTGCTCATCAAAGGAATGTGAGTTGAGCGCTGGTACTCAGGCTGGTTTTTAGATCCAAGATACGTTACAGAATAGCTGGCAACTCATATCCTAATCATATATGCTTTATTGGCACAAAATAGAGGATATAGAATCCAGAAAAGCTGATGTGTTTCGGCCACAGCCTTTGTCAAAGCTTACATCCAAAAGAACTAAAATTCAAACTTATATAACATAGCAGCCCACAACATTAGGGGTGGTACATGCTTAATTAAAATCATTATTCAGTTTAAATGATTGCAGGAGAAAGTGAAGCAATAGGATTGCAGAGAAAAAGAAAAAGAGAAAACTTAATCTAATGTATATGACTGCAAGCATCCTAATGGCAAGAGCAGCACAATAATATAAAACTGCCCTAAACATGGATGCCCGCAAATTGAACATGAAAATAATAAAAATCATATCTTAATTATTTCAAGAAAAGATTAACATCCATTCTATTGTTTAGACCAAAAAGGACCCTGGTATTGAACATATGAATCCCCCACACTTCACGTTTAAGTAAGGCCCGGTGTACATCTCCTCCTCTTACAGGTTTTCTTACATGTTCCAAACCAAGGAAAGAAAAGGAGTCAAGGTTCCCACCATGCTTCTCTCTGAATGTTTAGAGACATTAGAAATATGTTTAGCATGTGGATTATTGGTGTCATTACAGTGTTCAGATATTCTGACTCGTAATGAACGAATGAACGAATAGTACATCCCACATATTGGAGATGACAAGCACTGTGTTCTATAGTATACAGTAAACTACCATTCATGAATTGCAATTGATGTAAAACTTTACAGCATATACTTTTTCTGTACAGAACAAAGTAACTGTAGTACTTTTCTGTGCCATTTACATTGTTTACATGTATTTATGCCACATGAATAGGAACCCTTAATTCTCAACCATCCACTTCTTTGGTCATTCGTTTTTGAACAGAACAAACTAGGTGATAATAATGTGCCTAAAGTAGGAGCTCTTCTACAGGAAAATTGCATCCATTTTTTAAAATATCATACAGCAACTTGTCAGTATAAAGAATTGGTAAAATTTTTTTAACTATGGCAACAATTTGGTTGTACTGCATAGTATATGTAGTAACAAAATTAACTTTATTGCATGATGCTCATTTACGGAATCTGTCTTTCTTCAAAGGTTTTACAATTAGATTATCCCGATGTTTTTCTTGGGCTGCAATCATTTCTCGATATACAAGATATTGGCTGTATCCTCGCTCTCTAATGCAGGCCATAGACGGGTCGAAAATCGGCCGAAGAAGAGGATGAAGAAGAAGAAGAGGAAGAAGAGGAGGAAGAGGAGGAAGAAGAGGATGAAGAAGAAGAAGAGGAAGAAGAGGATGAAGAAGAGGATGAAGATGAAGAAGAAGAAGAAGAAGAGGATGAGGATGAAGAAGAGGATGAAGAAGAAGAAGATGAGGATGAAGAAGAGGATGAGGATGATGAGGAAGAAGAAGAGGATGAGGATGATGAAGAAGAAGAGGATGAGGATGAAGAAGAGGATGAGGATGAAGAGGATGAGGATGAAGAAGAAGAAGAGGATGAGGAAGAAGAAGAAGAAGAGGATGAGGAAGAAGAAGAAGAAGAGGATGAGGAAGAAGAAGAAGAAGAGGATGAGGAAGAAGAAGAAGAAGAGGATGAGGATGAAGAAGAAGAAGAGGATGAAGAAGAAGAAGAGGATGAAGAAGAAGAAGAGGATGAAGAAGAAGAAGAGGATGAGGATGAGGAAGAAGAAGAGGATGAGGATGAAGAAGAAGAAGAGGAAGAAGAAGAAGAAGAGGATGAGGATGAAGAAAAAGAAGAGAGATGAGGATGAAGAAGAAGAAGAGGATGAAGAAGAAGAAGAGGATGAGGAAGAAGAAGAGGATGAGGAAGAAGAAGAGGAAGAAGATGAGGATGAGGATGAAGAAGAGGATGAGGAAGAAGAAGAAGAGGATGAGGATGAGGAAGAAGAAGAAGAAGAAGAGGATGAGTATGAAGAAGAAGAGGATGAAGATGATGAAGAAGAAGAGGATGAGGATGATGAAGAAGAAGAGGATGAGGATGAAGAAGAAGAAGAAGAATAAGAAGAAGAAGAAGTAGGATGAAAATAAGAAGAATTCCAGTCCATCAAAAAGTGTCTCTGCAGAGAGCTCCGCTATTTCTGACAGTTCCTTGACATTTACAGCGGTTTGAAACATTGTATCTATTTGTTTCCGAATAAAAACATCTGTATCCTAAATGGAAACAAATAGATACATTGTTGCAACTTCTATAAATGTCAAGGAACTGTCAGAGAACTGTCAAAGAAATAGCAGAGCTCTCTGCAGGGACACTTTTTGCCGGCTCTAGACAGGTAGAAAATCGGCCGATTTTTTTTTTACCATTGATGGTAACGTCGGCCACTTGAACAACCGATTTTTTCGTTTTTTAAAAGAAAAATCTGCAGTTTTTCTCCCCATCTATGGCCTGCATTTGTCTACCTGTGACTATGTCACATTCCTTTAAAAAATCACTTTGAGTGGAACTATTTCTTCTCTCCCTCACAAACTCACCAATAGGTAATGGTTTGATAGTATGTGTTGGATGACAACTAGAGGAGAGCAATAAGGCATTGCCTATACACTGTTTTCTATAGGTTTTAGTAGTGACTTTGCCACTATCCACATGTCCTGTTAATTTCAAATCCAAATAATCAATAGTGGTCGGATGGCAGTTATATGTAAATTTGAGATTGAAGCTATTATTATTCAAATATGTTACAAAATGTTTCAACTCAGAAACTGAACCAGTCCAGACCAGAATCAGATAGTCAATAAAACGACTGTACCAGGCAATGTGAGATCTATATATGTTATAGTGAGAAAATAAAAAGGTCTCCTCCCACCACCCCATATATAGATTAGCTAAGGAGGAGGAAAACTGGGCTCCCATCGATGCCCCTTGACATTGAATGTAATATTTTCAAATCAAACAATAGTAATGAATATCAGCGAATCTGAAAAAAATCTATAACAAAATTAATAAACACATTTGTTTCATTCAGATGACGTCACATGATGCAACAGTAGTTCTGGTTCATTTGTTCAATGATTTGGATTCAAATAAATTTGTGATTTAAATTGAATTTGTAATTATCACAGTCATTCAGCTCAATTCCACAGTTGAACGCAATTATTAAGTCCCATATACACGATCAGAATTAATTAAAATATTGGGAATTTTTTTTTAAAGTTTACATTTTTCTTTTAACTACTTGCTGGCCACCCACCTGCAATGTGGGCAAAGCAACGTACCATTAGGTAGCAATCTATTTGTATGCTCGCGCCCCCTGCTGACCCCCTCCAGAGGTCCTGGGAGAGAAGAGAGAACACCATACTGTGAGTAAAAGCACTACATTTTACACAAACACATTAGATTAGCAAAATTAACCCTTTAATCACCCCTATTAACCCTTTGATCACCCCTGTCACCCAGCCAGTGCCATTAGTACAGTGTCTGTATATGTAATTTTTCACTTATCACTGTATTACTGCCACTAGCAACATCAGATAGCATCACGGTTGGTTAGCGCCCCACCCAGCCAGGGTCAGTTAGCATTAGATTGCCCACACACTATCACACTCATACTATAGATTGCTGATCATTGCCATTAATAGTATAGTGCGTGTACGGATCAATATATACTAGTACCCCTTAGTATAGCTTCCCCAAAAACTGAGTGTTAGAAGGATCAGGCCCATTCACTGCCGGGACTAGCATTTAGCTCATCTGCTGATTTTCAGGGTTGATTTGTATCAATTGATTGTGAGCCAAAGCAATTTATATGCACAACAATACATTTCCGCCCACCCAAATTCAGCTCTTGCCAGACAATTTGCATGGAAACCTATCACTGTTTCTGAGTCTGAAACTTTTTTGGGCCTAACCCTCAACATGGGCATTATAAAAAATCAATTGCGGTCATAGTGATCCACAAACTCGATTCATCATATGCCCATGCTCTCTGCTGCCATGGCCAGGCATACAGTTGCAAGAAAAAGTATGTGAACCCCTTGGGATTACGTGGAGTTTTGCATGAATTTGGCATAAAATGTGCTCTGAACGTCATCTAAGTCACAATAGAAGAACACAGTCTGCTGAACATAATACTACACAAACATTAGATGTTGCCATGGTTTAATTGCACATAACATGTAAACATTCACAGTGCAGGGAGGAAAAAGTATGTGAACTTTTGGACTTAATAACTAGTTGACCCTCCTTTGGCAGCAATAACCTCAACCAAACGTATCCTGTAGTTGCAGATCAGACCTGCACAACGATCTGGAGTAATTTTGGACCACTCCTCTTCACAAAACTGTTTCAGTGTAGCAATATTCTTGGGATGTCTGGTGTGATTCGCTCTCTTAAGGTCATGCCACAGCATTTCAATCGGGCTGAGGTCAGGACTCTGACTGGGCCACTCCAGAAGGCGTATTCTGTGCTGTTGCAGCCATTGTTTTGTTGAATTATTTGTATGCTTTGGGTCATTGTCCTGTTGCATCACCCATCCTCTGTGGAGCTTCAGTTGGCGGACAAATGGTAGTACATTTTCCTGCAAAATGTCTTGATAAACTCTGGAATTCATTTTCCCATCAATGACAACAATCCGTCCAGGCCCTGAGGCAGAAAAGCAGCCCCAAACCATGATGCTCCCTCCGCCATGTTTTACAGTGGGGATGAGGTTTTGATGTTGGTGTGCTGTGCCTTTTTTTCTCCACACATAGTGTTGTGGGTTCTTCCCAAACAACTCAATCTTGGTTTCATCTGTCCACAGTATATTTTGCCAGTAGTGCTGTGGAACATCCAGGTGCTCTTTTGCAAACTTCAAACGTGCTGCAATATTCTTTTTGGACAGCAAAGGCTTCCTCCGTGGTGTCCTCCCATGTACTCCATTCTTGTTTAATGTTTTCCTTATTGTAGATGTGTCAACAAAAATGTTAGCATGTGCCAGAGATTTCTGTAGGTCTTTAGCTGACACTCTGGGATTCTTCTTTACCTCATGCAGCATTCTGCGCTGTGCTCTTGCAGTCATTTTACAGGACGACCACGCCTAGAGAGAGTAGTAACAGTGCTAAACTTTCTCGATTTGCAGACAGTCTGTCTAACCGTGGACACATGAACATCAAGGCTTTTGGAGATACTTTTGTAACCCTTTCCAGCTTCATGAAAGTCAACAATTCTTGATCGTAGGTCTTCTGAGAGCTCTTTTCTGCGAGGCATGGTTCACATCAGACAGTGCTTTCTTGAAACCAGTAAACCCAAAACAGGTGTGTTTTTTAAGGGCAGGACAGCTGTCAGCAACACATCCAATATCATCACACTGATTGGAGTCAAGGTTGGCTCACTCCTGGCTCCAATTAGCTCTGGGAGAAGTCATTAAGCTAAGGCCTCACATACTTTTTCCTCCCTGCACTGTGAATGTTTACATGTTATGTGCAATTAAACCATGGCAACATCTAATGTTTGTGTAGTATTATGTTCAGCAGACTGCGTTCTTCTATTGTTGTGACTAAGATGACATTCAGAGCACATTTTATGCCCAATTAATGCAAAACTCCACGTAATTCCAAGGGGCTCACATGCTTTTTCTTGCAACTGTAGATATGAGACAATAATGTGCTTCATGCATTTCAATGATAACACTTTTACTAAAAAAAAAAAGAATATTACATATATGACCAACAAGGACCAGCAAAGTATAGGTGGTGCTGGTGGTTATACCAGGATGATGCCTGCAGCTGCAGGCATCATGCTGGTATAATTTTTTTTATCTAAAGTCAGCTTTCATGTAAAAGCAATCCTAGCGGGAAATTAGCCGCTGGGTCGCTTTTAAACAATAGACCCCAGATTTCATAGAAAAGAGTTCTTGTCACTGACTACTGCTATCACAGGGGATATTTACATTCCCTGTGATAACAATAAAAATGAAAGAGTGTAAGAATTAAATGCAAGCACAGGTACCATGCCAATATCTAAACAGCAATTTAATTTCCACAGACATCTGTAGGGATATTTGTAGACTATAAAGAATACTGTTATTGTATGGAAAAAATGTTTCCTTTCTGGTGGAACTTGAAACATGTACTTGCACAGTGAGAAGGAGGGTGCAAGAAGAAAATAGGTCCCCATCTTAATGAAGACAGTTGTTTACAGCACAGCATGTGTTAAAAAAACAATGAATGCATGCTCAAAGAATATTCCACTGGCTATGTAACCTTATGCATTAACCTCTACTGGGAGTTTAGATGCTGCAATGCTGGATTTTTATAAAAACTGTTTAATCCCCAAGGCTTTTAAAAATTAATGAATTTGCCATACAGAGTGTATGTGTGTATTTTAAGATTTTGAAATGACTTTTTATGTCCTTCTATAACTTGCAAACATCAGGATTTCTATTCTGATGAAAAATGAACATTCCTCTGAAGAGGTGTTAACGCTTAAAGATCAAGTAAATGTATATGTCCAAGTGTATTTTCCTTTGAAGAAGCAGCAAGCATAAATGGTTGTTGAGTTTTCTCTAAGGCTTTTTTTTGAATGACATTGAGTGTGGATAGCTTCCTATCTCAAGGAACAACACCACTGTAGCCTCGTCTCAGAGGATTCATGCTTCATCTAACAGGAGACATCTTGAACTGTAGCTAGACATGACCAGGGGTAGAGAATGTAGGTTGTGTTCCAAACATCTTGTTTGTTTTCTGTCAAGTCCCATGCTGTGCTCTCTGAACTCATTCTGAGAATCTGTGATAACAAATGCAGATTAAGTAGTTGTCATGGAGTAGGATATTTT
>CATNWA010004461.1:0-14574 GCA_951230385.1 Staurois parvus | reverse complement strand
AGATGTATGGGGGTGCCAGTCAGAATTAATGGCACCCCCATGTCTTGCAAGATAATTGCAATGTCAGTAGTTCTAGGTGCGGGAATCGCATCGATTCCTGCACCTGCAACCAGCCTGCAGCGTGCGGGCTAATGTGAACCTAGCCTTAAACGATTTTTCAACTAGTGTATGGATAGCATTAGTCAACTAAAATCTCCAGTATCATAAACAAACAAAAATATTGCTTTTTGACAAACAGAAGTGCAACTTTAAAATAAAAAAACAAACAAACTATAAACTCTCTTGGTTGTAATGTAATTCCACATATTACCTGAATATAAAAACAGTTCTCTGTTAACCACTTGCCCTCCAGAGGATCTAACCCCCTTCCTGACCAGGCCAGGAATGTTACTTTAACTAGCAATTGCGCGGTCATGCAGCGTTGCACCCAAATTAAATGTATGTCCTTTTTTTCCCACAAATGGAGATTTCTTTTTGGTGGTATTTTATCACCTCTGCGTTTTCAATTTTTTGCTCTATAAAAAAAGAACGACAATTTTGAAAAGTAAAAACTACTATATTTTTTACTTTTTGCTATAAACATATCCTGTAAAATTTTTTAAACATTTTCAAAATCAAATTTCATCATAAATTTAGGTCAAAATGTATTCTGCTACCGTCTACAAATGGTGGTATATATACTGGAATTTTTTTTTTTTATGCTAGTAATGGCGGCGATCAGCAACTTATAGAGGGACTGTGGACTGCTGCGGGCATTCTGACACTGGGGGGGAACTGACTAACTGCCACTGAATCCCCAGTGACACTAATACAGTGATCAGTGCTAATAAAAAGCACTGACACTATGCTAATGACACTGCGCAGGAAGGAAGGGGTTAACATCTGGGGTGATCAAAGGGTTAACTGTGTGCTGTTTTAATATGTGGCTTGTGTGCTGTGTTTTACTGTGTAAGCATGCTGCTTTGTATTGCTCTGCTATGCAGAGCAATACAAAGCAGCATGCTGGTGCTGACAGGGGGGAGATCTGTATTGTTTACATACAGACCTCTCCCCTGTCAGTGTTTCTCGGTGATTGCCAGGTGCCGGCTAGGAATCTCCGGCTGGGACCCGGTGATCGATAGCTGTAGCCGCCAATGGCGACACAGGTAGGGCGGCGTGCGCCCCCTACCCGGAAATACAAAATCACACATATACTGTATAAGTGATTTTGCTCAGCCCTGCCACCCTGTAGCAGTAGTTTGGAAAGCAGTTAATAATAAAATCAAGTAACTTCTTTATAAATAAAACCAAATTTTGTGAACAAACAAGAATATTGCTTTTTGACCACTGTGAATTATGACGTCAATTTTCAATTTCATTTTAGTCATAGTCTTTTTGATAATGTTGTTGTACCTTTAGTCATAATTTAGTCATCTGAATTGAAACTAGATTTTATTTTAGTTTAGTTTTTGTCACTGAAAACATGCAGCTGATAAAAACTATGATAAAAATATTTTCGTTTACAAAATGACCACTGCCACCAGTTGCAGATCACAGTTTACGATCTGGAGCCAGGGGATGGGCTTCCATTCACATGATCAGTGTGACAAACAATCACACCGAACACATCATCGGGAAGCATGTCTCCTCCATGCAGCATCAAGAACCCTTAACCTCTTGGCGCCTGCCGAAGACAAATGTGCGGCCTCCCGGCGTCTGGGCCTAGACACTGAGCGGCCACACATTTGCGTTCTATTAACCACATGCTGCCCAGCCACTGTAGAAATACGGCGGCAGGGCGGTGCGGCTGGGCAAAAGCATGTTTTAAAACGTGTGTTTTTAAAACAGGTAGGGGGCGCGCGCGAGGCCGCCCTACCTGTCCCGCCGATCACAGCCACGGATGTCAGTCGCCGGGTCACAGCCAGTCGTTACCGGCTATGTCCCGGCGATCGGCGGCAATCGCTGACAGAGAGCACAGCTGCAGTAGCTGTGCTTTCTGTAAGTTCCCTGACAGCTCCAGGACACGCTGATCGGGACAGAAGAGTTTCTCTCTCCCGATCAGCGGTTTTCCCTGCAGTACACACCCCCCGCCCCCTAGTAAAACACTCCCCTCACACAGTTAACCCTTTCCCTGAATAATAAAATTTAACCCTTTCCTCCCCAGTGCCATTAGTACAGTGTCAGTGATCAGTGCAAAAAAATTGCACTGATCACTGTATTGGTGTCACTGGGGATGTCAGTGACTCCAAGTCAGTACCCCCCAATGTCAGAATGTCCGCCGCAGTCCCGCCATAAGTCACTGATCGCCGCCATAAGTCACTGATTGCTGCCATAAGTCGCTGATCGCCGCCATTATTAGTATAAAAAAACCCTAAAAATCCCAGTATCTTTCCCGCCATTTGTAAACGCTATAACTTTCACGTAAACCAATTAATTTACACGTATTGGTTTTTTTTTTTAGCAAAGACATGTCGCAGAATGCATTTTGGCAGAAATGTATGACTAAATTTGATTTTTAAATTTTTTTTTACTGGACATGTTTTATAGCAAAAAGTCCAAAATATTGTTTTTTTTCCTCAAAATTGTCAACCTTTTTTTTTTATAGCGCAAAAAATAAAAACCGCACAGACGATCAAATACCACCAAAAGAAAGCTCAATTTGTGGAAAAAAAGGATGTAAATTTCATTTATGTACCGTATTGCATGACCGCACAATTGTCCGTTAAACTAGCGCAGCGCTGTATAGCAAAAAAATGGCGTAAATTGCAGTATCTTTGCCTAAGTTTGTAGACGCTATAACTTTCACACAAAGCAATCAATATACACTTATTGGGATTTTTTTTTACCAAAAACATGGAGCAGAATACATTTTGGCCTAAATTTATAACCAACTTTGAGTTTACTATATATTTTTTTATAGCTGAAAGTAAAAAATATTATTTTTCTTCAAAATTTTAGGCCTTTTTTTGTTTATAGCGTGAAAAATAAAAGCGCACAGGTGATCAAATACCACCGAAAGAAAGCTCTATTTGTGTGAAAAAAAGGACGTAAATTTAGTTTGGGTGCAGCATTGCATGACCGCGCAATTATCAGTTGAATTAGTGAAGCGCCGAGTAGCAAAAAGAGGCCTGGTCATTAAAGGGGGTAAATCCTCTGGAGGTCAAGTGGTTAAAAAAATCATATGTGCTGAGAGACCGCGCACTGCGCACTCCCAGCACACGTTCAGTACTCACGGAAAGGTCCCGATCTCCTCTTTCGATTGGGACCTTTCCCGATGATGTGACCTCCGTGACAGCGAATCATGGCAGTCACATGACCATAAAACCCCATCCTGCCTCCCGGCTTCTGGAATCCTTAAAGGGCCAGGAGGCACCAGCGCCAAAGGGTTAAAGGATAAGTTCACCTTTTTGGGCAGAATTTCACTTTTCGTAATAAATAGAAGTGTTTTCCAATGCCATTTCTGGCCCAGCCCTCCCAATGTGCTTTTCTCTCACTTACCTCATCCACAGGTCATTTAATTTTTTTGTCACTTTATGAAAAAATGAAAATTGTACAGAGATTATACAGTCAGATTGCATAGTGTGTGGCCATCTTTATACAAGTACATAGGAGGGAGTGTATGGAGACACTCACTTGCTAGGCCCTGTTCACACCCCTACGTAGCAAAAACTCACATTTCCGTATGTGTTTTTGTTTTGGAGCGTTTTCACTCGTCACGCATAGGGTAGCCCATTCATTTGAGCAGGCTGCCATACACGCAACAATCATTGCAGAAAAGCTCCAGAAATTTTCGAGCTGAGCACGGTGCGTTATATTGCACTTTTTGGTGTGGGGTGCCTACACAACCACTTTGTTGTAGGCACCCCATGACAACACAAACACTATGCACACTTGCAGCGTGTTTCTGAAATGCATGGCAAAGCCATTTGCCATGCGTTCGGAAACACACAGATGTGAATGGAGCCTCATTGTTCTTGCGTAAATAACCAATTTCACTTTCAGGCCCCATTCACACCTAGAGTAGCAGGAGCGCATGTTTTTTGGCTCATTTTTCCAGTGACACACATAGGGCAGCCTGTTGATTTCAATGGGCTGATCAACATGTGGCAAAGTAGCTCATGGGAACACATTGGCGTGGCGCGAGTTGCATATTTTTTACTGTGCGTTTTGCTGCATTTGTTACCTGTTTTTTAATGTGGCAAAGTGTGTGCTTTGTTTCTGTGTTTGGTAAGCCGTTAACAATTAATGACACTGAAAGGCAACTAGGTAATTTTAGGTGTATAAATGTGGCCATACACTCTGATTGTACAAACGCTGTATGATCTCCTTTAGATTTACCAAAACTATATAATATGAGGACACACCATCTATACAATCACTCTGTATCCCATCAAGCAGGCCCTTGCACTACGTCAGGGGTGTCCTGTGGACTGCATGCGGCCCCAGGGAGTCTAGCATACAACATGAGCCTGTCTGTAGAGAAGCTGGGGTAGTCAGGTAAATGCACATGGGGAGAGAACCCCAGGGATGTTGTGAAACAAATTGTTGTTGTGTGAAGGGTGTGTACTAATGAGGTCAGTGCAGGATGTGTGTGCTAATGAGATCATCTGGTAATCTGCTTCCTGGTCATACTGGTTCCTCCGTCCTACATGTACATGTCAGGACGTGAAAAAAAGCTTTCTAAGAAATTTACCAAAGGCCAAGGTAAGGCCTTGTTCTCAGAATCAAAGAGAGCTTGTATTTTTTTGCAACTGAGGTACATTAATGGTATGTTGGTGCATAGATGGGCTGGATTTTAGAAAAAAAATAAAAGGTGAACTTAGCCTTTAACGTGCCAACGTTCACTGGCTGGATGGGGTTAAAGACCAATGAATTGTTTAGAAGCTAAATAGTTCATACTTAGCTCTGTCTCTGTAACCACTAGCAGAGGATAAGTTATAAATGAAGTACCCTAACCTTCTCCTTTATTCCCCCAAGGTCTGATCGATTACTGAAGGCTAAATAAGAAACACCAAGATAACACATAGCCTTCAGTAAATGATTACACTCGAATTATGGAGGTTATCAACACCAGAATCACTTTCTCACTCTCCACCCTTTGCTCAGGGATTAAAGCTGACCTTGCAAAATTTATAAAGACTGCAAAAGACGGACCGTTCTCTATTGGGTGTGTACATCAAGATATTGAAATGGTTGGATTGTCAGCTTAGCTAACAGAACATTGTGCCACCCATAAAATAGTTCCAAAGTCCTGTTTGGTGACGTGGTGAAAAGTTCAGACTGTGCTGTTTCCATTGTGTCTCGTCCTCGTGATATTTATTTTGCTCTGTTTAAACAGATTTGAATTTCGGAAGTTGTTTTGATCTATAGGATCAGTAGATTTATGTTCTGCAGTAAAAAAAAAACAGGATAGGAAAGAAACAAGCCATAGTTCCCTGTAACACAACATGTGTTACCAAAAGTAGGACTTTTTTAACCTGTTGCTGCCCATGTAACAAAAGGGTGGGCTTCAGCATCCATATGCTGTACATATGCGTCACTGGGCATCCAATACTTCTGTGTTGTCACTGTGTGTTCCCTGCACAGAGACTGAGCTGTCAAGACAGTTGTTGTCCCTGCATTTTCTGCAGCAAAAACATGCATCACATAGCAAGCCCTAAGCCTAGGTTCACATTTGTCTGTCTGCATTGCTCATGTGTTTATTGGTATATTGTTCTGCATTTTTAAAGTGTGTGTAGTGCCCCTTTAATTAGCTAGGGGGAGCTATATAGGTTTATATATATAGCGAGGAACAGAAGTATTTGAACACCCTGCGATTTTGCAAGTTCTCCCACTTAGAAATCATGGAGGGGTCTGAAATTCACATTGTAGGTACATTCCCACTCTGAGAGACAGAATTGAAAAAAAAATTCAGGAAATCACATTGTATGATTTTTAAAGAATTTATTTGTCTTGCACTGCTGAACATAAGTATTTGAACACCTGAGAAAATCAGTGTTAATATTTGGTACAGAAGCCTTTGTTTTGCAATTATAGAGGTCAAACGTTTCCTGTAGTTCTTGACCAGGTTTGCACACACTGCAACAGGGATTTTGGCCCACTCCTCCACACAGATCTCCTCTAGATCTGCCAGGTTTCGGGGCTGTCGCTGAGCAACACGGAGTTTCAGCTCCCTCCAAAGATGTTCTATTGGATTTAGGTCTGGAGACTGGCTAGGCCACTCCAGAACCTTGATATGCTTCTTACGGAGCCACTCCTTGGTTATCCTGGCTGTGTGCTTCGGGTCGTTGTCATGTTGGAAGACCCAGCCACAACCCATCTTCAATGCTCTGACTGAGGGAAGGAGGTTGTTGCTCAAAATCTCACAATGAATGGCCCCATTCATCCTCTCCTTAATACAGTGCAGTCGTCCTGTCCCCTTTGCAGAAAAGCACCCCCAAAGCATGCTGTTACCACTCCCATGCTTCACAGTAGGGATGGTGTTCTTGGGATGCAACTCATCCTTCTTTTTCCTCCAAGCACGACGAATGAAGTTTAGACCAAAAAGTTCTACTTTGGTCTCATCTGACCACATGACTTTCTCCCATGCCTCCTCTGGATCATCCAGATGGTCACTGGCAAACTTCAGACGGGCCTGGACATGTGATGACTTGAGCAGGGGAACCTTCCATGCAATGCATGATTTGAAACCATGACGGAGTAGTGTTCTACCAACAGTGACCTTTGAAACTGTGGTCCCACCTCTCTTTATGTCATTGACCAGCTCCTCCCTTGTAGTTCTGAGCTGATTCCTCACCTTTCTTATCAGTAATACCCCACGAGGTGAGATCTTGCATGGAGCCCCAGTCCGAGGGAGACTGACAGTCATCTTTAGCCTTTAACAATTGCTCCAACAGTTGATCTATTTTCACCAAGCTGCTTGGCAATTGCCCCGTAGCCCTTTCCAGCCTTGTGGAGGTCCACAATTTTGTCTCTGGTGTCTTTTGACAGCTCTTTAGTCTTGCCCATGGTAGTAGTTGGCGTCTGACTGACTGTGGGGTGGACAGGTGTCTTTAAAAGAGCTCAGACAGACTAAGTTAGATGCTAGACAAATAAATTCTTTATTTAATCATACAATCTGATTTCCTGAATTTTTTTGTTAAATTGTCTGTCTCTCGCAGAGTGGGAATGCACCTACCATGTGAATTTCAGACCCCTCCATGATTTTTATAGTGGGAGAACTTGCAAAATCGCAGGGTGTTCATAATACTTCTGTTCCTCACTGTAGAGGCTGAGTAATAGCAGCAGCCTAAGATGAGTCTCCTCGGGATGAGGCAGCCAGCGTTACTTAGGTCAGTGTTTCTCAATTCCAGTCCTCAATGGACCCCCAACAGGTCATGTTTTCAGGATTTCCATTATTTTGCACAGGTGATTTTGATCAGTTTTCACTGCCTTAGTAATTACCCACAGCTGTTTTCATCTGAGGGAAATCCTGAAAACATGACCTGTTGGGGGGTCCATGAGGACTGGAGTTTGAGAAATACACTGCTTTAGGTCAAGGCTGTGGGCACTGCAGGTCAGTTTCCTGATACCTACCTCCCCTTACTCTAGAGAGCTTGAGCTTCCTAGATAGGCAGTAGGTGGGAGGTGAGGAGGGGCTGATTTGGCATACTGACCTATCTACCAAGCAAGAGGCTTTTGGCCATGGGGGGTCAAGACGAGCCCTTTACGTATGATACGAGAACCTGATCAGGGGATAGTAGTGTCGGGTGGAAGATGAAGTGAAGGGCTGGAGGGGGCCCGGGATAGGGGGCCTACCTGCAGGACAGGAGCTGGAACAGGACAATCTCTCTTAGCCACACCGTCCCGTGAGAGAGGATCACCTGTGGAGTTAGTGATGGGCTGCATGTTCAGTAGGTCGAACGTATGTGGTGAACACACAAATGGTGGTACGCCTATGGGCATTCGGCAAGCGCTGTTCGCCTGCTGCGCCCCACATGCATCTGCGCCTGACAGTGCTATCTGTGTGATTGCGACAGAAGAAACAGTTGCCACCTGAGACCAAAGGTCAAGTTGCAAGCTTGTGGCCATTATCACAGGGCATGATGAAGTCCACAAAAGGGGGGCAGGGGTGATTTTGCCCCCTTTTGTGACATCATCACCTATTAAAAAACTGTCTTTGGGGCGTAGCTTTTCAGGCAGGGGGAAAGCCGGGCGTAAAGGGGGAAAGAGGGGATTTTTTTTTCTTTTTTGGGGTTTTCGGAGGGGGGGCTGGGCATTGTAAATTGATTTTGGGATCTACTTCGGGGGACTTTTTTTTAAATTTTTTTTTTTTAAAAAAAGATCTTGCCAAAGCCCTCCCTCCTGTTTTTTTTTTACCCCTCCCACTTTTTTTTTTTGGGGAATGGGTAACGGTCCCCCCCCCCCCTTGTATTTTGCTTTACTCATTCACTTTGGGGGGGGGGCGGGATCTGTGGGCCCCCTTTTTTAAAGGGGGCTTCCGTTTCCGTTTTAAACCCCCCTGCCCGAAAGACCCCCAAAAACCCCCAACCCGGGGTTGTGGGGAAAAAGGGGCCCCCTTGCCCCCAAAAACCAAAGGGGGGCAAGGGGGCTTTGGGGCCCCCCAAAAGCACCCCCCTTTTTTTGGGGCATGGGGGCCTGGTGTGGTTAACTCTTTCCCCCCCCCCTTTTTCCAAAATCTGCCGGGGTGCATGCTCGGGAAAAGGGGTTTTGGGGTTTTGAATTTTGGGGGGAAAAAAAAAAAAAAAAAAAAAAAAAAAAAAACCCCAAAAAAAAAAAAAAAAAAAAAAAAAAAAAAAAAAAAAAAATTTTTAAAAAAAAAAAAAAAAAAAAAAAAAAAATTAAAAAAAAAAAAAAAAAAAAAAAAAAAATAAAAAAAAAAAAAAAAAAAAAAAATTTGTTTTTTTTTCCGAAAAAAAAAAATTTTCAAGTTTTTTTTCAATTGGGGAACCCCAAAAAAAAAAAACGGGCCCCCTGCGCTGAAACATTTAATAAAATTTTTTCATACAAAAAATTACGCTTAAACTAAACCCAAAATTTTAATTTCATGCGTATTTTAGAAACTGAGGGGTTAGATCCCCCGTTTCGTTTCTGCCCCTTTTTCGAAGTTCAGGGTTTCAGGGGCGGAATGACCATTCGGGTTCTCGGGAAGTCCCCCGGGGCCCAGGGTCAAGTGGGGGGCCCCAAATGAGGGGCCCTTTCCTGGTACCTTTTATAGGTTTTTTTTTGGGTGTGGTTTGAGTGGGGGGAAAAGGGGAAACGGGGAACCCCTGATCCCCTATTTACCAGGGGCCCCTTTGATTTTTTCAGCCCGCCCCTGTTCAGGGGGTCGAACTTTTGGTAGGTTCGAATGTTCGATTTTGCAAAACCAAAGGGGGGGGGGTGTTCACCCAAAAAAATTAATAAAGGAAAGCAGGGAAAGAGCCAGTCCGGGTTAAGGGGGAAAGGGAAACCCTTTAAAAACCCCACCCAACCCTACGGGAAAGAAAAAACCTGGGGTGAGTATCCTGCCCCCCGTGGGCCGAAAAGGGGTGAGGAAGTCAGGTGGAAAACCCAACTAGCTCCTCAGCTGGAGTGCTTTGCTAAAGTGGAAAGTTTCGGGGCGTCCTCTTGTTCAGGAATTCCCTCGGCGCTGGTAAAAAAGGAAAACCCCATCTGGGGTTGAGGGGGTTTAAAACCAGGAAAACCTTTTTTTGTCTATGGATTTTGCACAAAAGTTCCAAAGATGTTTGTCCTCGTGTTTGCTTTTTCCCTTGGGCACCCCTTATCCCCCTTTAAATCCCACCCCAAAAATTTCAATTTTCCCCTTTAAAAACTAGAAAAAAACAATTTTGGGGGGAAACTAAATTTTTGGGTCTCCAGTGTGCAAGTTTTAAAAAAAAGGGGCCGTTTTGGCCGGGTTTATCCCGGGGATTTAAAAGGGGGCCCCCAAAAAAAACTCGGGCAGCCCCTGAGGGGGGGTATTTACCCCAATGAAATTTGATGGGTTTTTTTTTTGTTTTTTGTTTTGGGCCCAATGACAAACAATATCTTGTTTGTCTAGAGAAAAAACCCCATTGTTATGGCCACAAAGTGTCAAAAATCCTTTTAAAATTCATTTTTCATTGGGATTGTTGATTTTCAATTTTTCCCCTAGTATAAAAGGGGTCCTAAGGTGTGAAAAAAAATTTCTGGGGGGGGTTTTTTCCTGCCAATCTAGAAATTTGGGTTGGTAAGCTTTTCCCAAAATGTCTTCAACTGTGGAGTAATGGTTTTTTTTTTTACAGGAACAGTTTTTAAAGAGCTAAAAATTTTTAAAAAATACAGGACAAAATTTTTTGGTTCATTTCAGGCCCCTACTAGGAAGGGTGTGCACTGGGGCCCCGGGGAATCTCAAAAACCCTGCCCGAGGCTTATTATGAAAGTCCCAAAAAAAAGAACATCTTGGGGAAACTGTGGGCCATTAAAATGATTTAATTTATTGTTAGCTGTAAACACGAGCTATACCGGGGAAAAAAAAAAAATGCTCAACCTTTTTAAAAGAGCTAAATTTTTTTAAAGGTGAGAGTGCTCTCCCCTGAATTTAGACTTTGGGGAAAAAATATTGGCGTCAATGAACACAACACAGAAATGGGGTTCTTCAAAAAAATGTGTGGGAACCCCACTGCAAAATAAAATTCCCATGGGCCCCAAGTTTAAAAGGCTAAAAAAATCAAACCTATAGGGTTTTCGGCCAAAGTTTTAAAATAGGGGTTTTTTTTTTTTTTTTTTTTTTTTTTTTTTTTTTTAGAAAAAAAAATTTTTAAAAAAAAAAAAAGAAAAAAACTTTTTTTTTTTTTTTTTTGAAAAAAAAAAAAAATTTTTTTTTTTTTAAAATTTTTTTTAAAGGAAAAAACGCTTTTTTTTTTTTAATTTGTTTAAATTTTTTTTTTCAAAAAAGAATTTTTTTTAAAATTTTTTTTTTGCCCCCCCCCCCCCCCCCCCCCCTTAAAAAAAGGGAAAAAATTTAAAAGGGTGCAAAAAATTGGGAAAAAGAAAAAGACAAAATTGCAAAATTGCAGGACAAAGTCCCAAAAAAATATTTTTAAAATTTTTATTAATAGTAAAAAAAGGGCGGTAAAGGAAAATGTAGGCCCCTTTACAAAAAAATCTTGGAAATGGGTCCCAAAAAGGGGCAAAAAAGGGAAAGGGAAATTTATTTAAAAAACCTTCTTCAGCTTTGGGGGTTTTCAAAGGGGAAAGGGGGGCCTTGTCCATAATGGGCATGGTTTGCAAAAGCTTCGATGATCCAAAATTGGTCACAATTAAAAAAATGGGTCCCGGAAAAATTTAGGGCAGAATTAAAAAGGGGAATAAAAAAACCTTGACCCGGGTGGCATTCATCCCCGGGTCCCCTTAAAAAATTTAGCTCTGTCATTTTAAAAACCTTTGTTTTTTAATTTTTTAAGAGGGCTTTTTTAATTTTGCCCTCCGCTGCTGTTTATAAAAAAAAAAAGGGCCGGGCCGGTTGGGCAGTCCAGGGTGGGGGTTTCCGTCCCTAAACCCGGGACCCCCCTTTTCTAGCTGGGGGCGTCCCCCGGGAGCGCGCACCACCGGATTCCGGTGCCCCCCCCCGTGTCCTTCCGGACACAGGAAACACCGATTGTCGGGGCGGGACCTCTGTACGAGGTTTCCCAACGGTCCCAAAGTGTTAAAGATTGGCCGGGGTTTTAGTGATCACATGAAAAGTTTTGTAAGCAAGATGTCACTTGTGCATCATTTTTTACTATGTGTGAAATTGTGAATTTATCAAGAGGTCCCCCATGGTACCAAAGGGTATTCAAAAACAGCCTTTGTACCATGTGCAAGCTTGGAACCCCCCTCACAAAATCTCTCGTAATTTTTCAAAAGGGCTGCGAATGCAGAAAGGGGAGGAAAGAGAAATGATTGCTTTTTACCTTTCCCATATTGGGGGTGTTTTAAAAACAATCCCCGTGTAAAAAAAAAAAAAAAAAACTTTATCACCCCCCACCAAAATAGACCCGGGGTCAAACCCTGGTTTAAGTGTTTTCTGCATTTGGGGGGACAGTATGTAAAAAAAAAAAAAAAATTTAAAAAAAAAAATAAAATGTAAAAGAAAAATGTTTTTAAAAATTATAATTTTTTTGGGGAAAAAACTAATTTGGAAATTTTTTTTTTTTTACTAAAAAAAATTAAAGGAAATAAATTTTGGCTAAAAATTATGATGAAAAATTTTTTTTATTTGCAAAATTTTATTTAAAAAAAACCTTTTTTTCAAAATTTTTTTCAACTTTTTTCAATTTTCTTTGTAAAAAAAAAAAAAAATCCCAGCTGTGAATTTAAAAACCACCAAAATAAAACTTTTTTCCTTTTCTCAAAAAAAATGGTTAAAAAATTTCATATGGGGACAGTATTGAATGAAAACCCCCCCGCAATTTGTCATTTAAAATGTGATAGCGCTTTAAAAGCTAAAAAAATTTTCCTGGACAGGAAGGGGTTAAAAATTTTCCCCGGGCAGGAAGTGGTTTAAAGACTGGATAGTACCACTGCATTGGTGTAAAAGGGCCCTTTTTGGGGGCCAATATTTAAGAAAGGGGGTCAAAAATCTTTAACCCAAATAATTTTTAGACTTGGGGGGTTTTTAAATTTTATAGTGGGGGAAAATACTGGGGAGGTTTTTAAAAAAAGATCACAAAAGATGAGTTTTTTGGTGGATAAATGCCAAACTGCGGCTTCTAAAGTTAAGCGAAAAACCTTTCTTGTATTTTAAAAAAGGGATAGGGTCCAGGGGAGAGATATCCCCAAATTTCCCCCGTACAAATCATTTTGTAAAAAAAACCCCATCTGGGAAAATGCGTTGTTTTTGGGACAAATTTTCCCAAAAAGAAAAATTGGGGGAAAAAAGGGGAAAGTACCGAGGGAAAGGGCAACCAAAATGATAAAAGAGGCATGGAAGGGGGATCAAACTATGGGGGAAAGAAATTTGAGGAAAAGGAAAAATTTTTTCTCTCTTGAGAGAGGAGATTAAGGGGGGATATTTAAAACCCAAAATTTTATAAAAACATCAGTGGTTCTTTTAGTGAACCGGGTTTTTTTAGAAATTTTCACCCCGAGGTCATCACAGGGGGGCAAGGGGGCCCCTTTTTCGTTTTGGAGGAAAAAAAAATGTAATCTTCCCAAAAACGGAAAAATTGGTTTTTCAAGTCAAAGGGTGAAAATGTGGGAAAAAAGTTTCCCCCCCAAAAAAGTTGGGTTCTGGCCAGTTTGTGGATTGCTTTTTAAAAAAAAACCCCGGGTTCTTTTCCTAGATACACAGAATATAAATGGTACTAACATTTATAGGTAAAATTTTTTCAGGGAATATCCAATTTTTTCCCCCTTTGGGGGATCAGGGAAGGAATTTTTTTCCCTTTCAGGAGCAAATTGGATCATGCTTTGCTGGGGGTTTTTTTTTTTTTCCCCTTCCCCCTGGAAACAATTTTGGGGGGTTTTAGGATTATAAATTTTTTTTTCTTTTTTTTGGTTGAAACTGGAGGGGCCGTTTTTCTTTTTTTCAGCCAGTAAACTTTTGTAAACTATGTAACACTATAGAAAAAAGTTTTAAAAACAAATCCCTCCTTTTTGGCCTACCGAATCGCAAGGGCTATCCCCCTTTTTTCAGGGCTATCATGACGCTGCTGCCAGCTCATCCAATTATAACGTTCTGTATCTGCCCCCCCCTCTTTCCAATCCCCCCATTTGGGTTCCCCTTGCCCAACGGAAAAAAAATTTTTTAAAAAATTTAACAATTTTCATTTAAAAACCCTTTTTTAAACCTTTGCCCCCAAATTTCATAAATTTTGTTCCAAAAATCCCCCAAACCTATACTCCCCGCTCCTCGCCGAACCTCCTGCTTTTTTAGCTCCTTTTTCTCCTCCTCCCCTGCTCGTCTCCGGCTTTCCGGGGCCCTTTCCCCCCCTTGGAATCTCTACCCCAATTTTTTTAGGGCTAAACGCCTACTCGGGTCACTTTTTAGGGGATTTTCTGAAAAACTTTTCTCTTCAGGGAAGCCTTAAACCTGACCCCCAGCTAAATAAAAAAATCTTTTTATTTCCAATATAAACCCCACCCCCCAAAAGTTTTCTACCTTTTTTTTTCCAAATAGCCCCCCCCTCCTAGATTGTAAGCTCCGAGGAGGAGGGCCCTCCTATCCCCCTTGTATTGAACTGGATTGTTGGTATTGTCTCCCCTTATATTGTAAAGGTTTAGCAAAAATAAATTTGGGGCTTTAAATCCTGTATTTAAAAATTAAAAATCATCCCTCCCAAGCGGGCATTTGGGTTTAAAAAGGGGGAGGTGGCTTCCTTTCCCCAAAGCAAGGAGGGACAGGTTTTTACCTTCCCCGGGTTTTCGGGAAATTTTAATTTCGTTTTTCTGGGGGCATTTGTATTGTGAAAAAAAATTTTTAAACCAAAAACACCCGGGTTTTCCCCTCCCAATGCAATAAAAAAACCCGTTAATTTGTTCTAGGGGGTCCCGAAAAAAAGTAAAAAAAAAAGTCGCTTTTTCACTATTTTTTCAGTTTTCGATTTTTAAATGTAATTGACAGCTTTTTTTTGGGCCCATTGCTCCAGAAAA
>CATNWA010004460.1:0-28468 GCA_951230385.1 Staurois parvus | reverse complement strand
TCTAATTTCCCTACCTTTGCTGGAAGTCTTTTTAAAAAGCTAAACCCTACTTTTTTGGTAAAAAGATTTTTTCAAAGGGTTTATTTTTTGAATTTCCCCACATCTAGTTTGATGGTCTTTGCCCCCGTGATTCATATTTAAATTTCCTTGCCCTCCTGAACCTTTTTAAACCCCCTTTTGCTGTATTTAAATGATTTAGACTTTCTTATGAATTTCCTCCCCAGATATGTTTTTTTCCCTCAGACCTTTCACCATTTTTTTTTCCCCCTTTCTCTGGATTCTTTTCAATATTTTTTTGAAAAGTGGGGTCTCCAAAAATTGGAAACAGATCTATAGGGGGGTTCAAAACAAAAGGGTCTTATGGGGGAATCAGGCCCTTTCCTTCCCCCGGCTGGGGACCCCTTAGTGATTTTAAAGTTTCTATAAAGGGGAATCAGGCCCTTCCTTCTCCCCCTGGTGACCCTTTCTAAATGTTTATAAAAAGGAATTTTTCCCCCCCCAGTATTTTAAAAGAGGAATCAGGACCTCCTTTTCCTCCTGCGGGGTGACCCCTCTAGTGATATAAAATCTAAAAAGGGGAAATCGGACCTCCATTTCCCCCAGCTGGAGCCCCCCCCTAGTGAAAATAAAGTCTAAAAGGGGGAAATCAGGACCTCCTTCCCCCCTCCTGGGGACCCTCTGTGTATAAAATTTTATTTTGGGGAATCAGGACCCCCCTTTTCCCCCCTGCTGGGGGAACCCCTCTAGTGATATAAATATTATAAAAAAGGGAATTTTTTCCCCCCAGGGGGGCCTTCAGGGAAAATCACCCAGCAAAAAATTTTCACCCTGACCAAACCAATCCTTTTTATTTAAATTTTAACCAAAATTACTGTAAAATTTTAAATAGAACAGCACCTTAGTTACAGAGCCTTGTTCTAACACCAGTAGTGATGTGGTCTCCTGTTCTAGAATGAACCCTCTTTACAACACACTACTCTGGTATCTATCATTTAGCCAGTTGTGTGTAGCCACTACAGTGCATCCAGAAAGTCTTCCCAGCGCGTGAACTTTTGGCCACATTTTGTTTCTGTTACAGACTGATTCCAAAATGGATGAAATTCATATTTTTTCCTCCAACATTCTCAACAAACAATACCCCATTATCGATGACAATAGGAAAAAAAAAAGTTTTTTTGAAATCTTTTACAATGTATTTACAGTAAACAAACTACAAACTAAAAAAGAAACCCCCTTGTACAATTAAGTATTTTGGAGAGTTCTCCATCCTCCCTGAGTATAACAACCGGTATATAAGATCATTCTCTTATCTGGCTGCATGAAGGAATCCCCTGGGCTCAGGGGGTCCTCGATGCCTAACCACAGTAAAGTTGATCAGTCCCGGTAATGAGCTTATGAGGTTTCCCACCAGGTGCTGTCGTCTTTCCCCATAACTGGCCCGGGAGGTGTAGGAATTACTCACTCAGTCACTCTCCTTGTGAGCTGGTGTAGGTAGTTGGCTGGCCTTTAGGTCTATCTGGCTGGCCGACTCCTTTCCTGGCTTCTACAGGTGGGGCATTGCTTTGGGTGCCAGAGCAGGAAGAGCGATCTCTCCTTTCCATCTTCGGCCTGTAGGTAGACTACTTCAATTGTGGGCTTCCCACACATCTTTCCAACCCGAACTCTGCTGCAGCTGAGTCGGGCTCAGTCAGTCACACATATGGGCCTGGACCCATGCCAAGCCTCCTGCTTGGGGACTGTCCAGAGTTCCTTCAGTAGGCCGAACCAGCCCCGTCCTCATTCCCGCTCACTTGCTTCTAGAATCTTCTCCCTAAATTCTAGGAGCAGGGGGAGGCAATCCAAGGGCAGTGATGCAGCCGAGCCTCTCAGCCCTGACCTACAATTTGGGACTCCAGCTGACTATCACCCAGGGTTGCTGCTGATCTCTTTTCTAACCTAAAACACCTAACTACTCTCCACCCTAGCTAACTAGGAGAGGTACTACATGAGGTATTCCACGGAACCACCCCAGGGATAAGCACAACTTTTGTAATTAGAGTCTTTATGCGGAACTGTGATCAAATGCTTAGCTAGGGTAGGCCTGTGTCCACAGCAATATTGGTAATATATTAATAAAAAAATTAGTTAGATTAGTCTGACTATTGATCTGCCACCAGTAAAAGCATGGCTGCTTGGGGTCCAGCGATATTGTGTGTTTGTTTAAGTGATCATGGAACCTTCTTTTCAGGAGTGATTTCCTTTAAACTTGACTAGAACCCGATGTTTAAACTCATTGGCCTGTAAATTGTCCACACTTGTACCCTCGCTGCTCCTTCATGTGGGATTAGGTACAATAATTAAACTGTCTTGCCAGTCATGGGGAACTTTTCCTCTTTAGAAGAGATTGATTACATAAAGATCCATTAAATGGTATCCGCAACTAGACCTCAAAGTTCTCTCAGCACCTGGGATGATTCATCACACGGCCCATTGCTTATTTAAAGCTCTAATACCGAGTCCAGTTCCGTCTGCTACCTCTTGCCGTTCCCGGCCGAAATCCTAAAAATGAACCATCATTATATAGGGCCCATGCACACTGGGCGAGTGTAATAACGATGGGCAGCATTATCTGTGTAAAATAGTTTATTCCAGCGGTTTTTGTTTAGTGTACACACGAAAACACATATATTTTTCGCCCTACAAAAAAAAAAAGGTCCAAAAACGCAGTTTTGCCACGTTAGAGTGTTTTTAACAGCTAAAACAAAATGCTCTAGAAACCCACTATCTCTGACGGGGTGTTTTCAGCCAAACAATGCATGATTCAAACCTATGTGTGCATAGATACATCGATGATCGGGAAAAGCAGGGAGTTCACCGGATGTAGATACCTCCAAAAGCCACCAAACAGCCGCTACTCAAAACCGTCCCGTTGTGCATGATGGACTAAGAACTACTATGATTTCTGACTGGGAAAGACTGAACAGAAGTACTATTGTTTAAATGGTTTGCTACATCCAGCCCTCAACTGCACATACAGTTGTGTTCAACATAATAGCAAGACAGACATCACTTCAACCGGATCAATCACTGTTTTTTGGTAGAAATGATATCTCTACATGGCAAATAATTTCCCTAGCACGGTGTAGTAGAGTATATAGAGAATTCCAACTGACCCAACAGTCAAGACATGCATGCTGCTGATTTTCTGTGTCCATTGTATCCACTCATTGAAAGGGGGCGTGTTCTCAAACATAATTAGCTAGTGTCGGAGTTCTATTAGTGAGGTCCATTCAGTCTTTGAAAAAAAGGTGGCAATTTATTGTCCCTTATACTTAAGGAAGGAAGGCGAGCAAATGTTGTGCATGACCTGCTTGGTTACAGTGCCATTTCTCTCTGAAATTCTGAGGAAAATGGGTTCGTTCCCAGGACATTGTTCAGAAGAACAGCGTACCTTGATTAACAAGTTGATTGGAGAGGGGGGAAAAAACATATAAAGAATTGCAGAAAATATGATTCGGGCTGCTCAGCTAAAATTGATGTGCAAATGCATTTAAAATGGCTAACCAAAAACCCGTGAAAGAACGTGGAAAGAAAGCAAAAAACTACCAATGGAATGGATCGAATAATTAGCTAAAATGGTGCGGACTCAGCCAACAATCAGCTCCAGGAAGATGAAAGAAGGTTTGTGACGTTCCCCCTTTGGAGGACTGTTACAAATTAGATGACCCCTATGTGAAGCAAGCTTATCTGCAAGAAGTCCCGCTCAACGTCCCTCTGTTCGGGAAAAAGAACGTGTGCTGAAGAGGTTACAATCTGCCCTAGGAGCACATTGAACTGCCCGTAAAGAGACTGGTGTGCAACATTTTGTGGACTGGATGAAAGTAAGGATTGTTCTTTTTGGGTCTAGTGGCTCTGGAGACAGTTTGTGCAGACGGACCCCCAGACACTGAATTCAGCCACAGTACACTGTGAAGACAGTGAAGCTTGGTGGGTGCAAGCCTCATGATATGGGGATGTTTCTCATACTACGGTGTTGGGTTGGGCCAATTTATCGCATACCTGGGATCCTGGATCAGTTTGAATCCATCAGAATACTTGAAAGAGGTCATGCTGCAAACATCTTGGTTCCAGACCAACAAGATTGACGTTATGGTAGTGGCCAGCCCAATCCCCGGATCTTAATCCATAGAAAACTTGTGGGGGGGCTGACATCAAAAATGCAGTTTCTGAGGCAAAACCAAGAAATAGAGAAGAACTGTGGAATGTGGTCCAATCATCCTGGGGCTGGAATACCTGATCACAGGGGCCAGAATTTGGGTGACTCCATACAACACAGATGTACAGCAGTTCTCAGAAACAGTGCGACTACAACCAAATATTCATGAAGTCATTCAAAGGAAAGCAAAAATCTTCAAACATTTCTCAGTTTATATAGTGAATGTTTGAGTTTGTGAAGAAGAATACAAACACTGCTATTTTTTTGAACCGTCTAATATTCACTTTTCTTCAATTTGTTTAGAGGAAACAACACAAATTTGATGTATTTTTCTTCATTGTTTTGATTTGGAATAGAATGTGTCGTGTTCCAATGCATTTGTGTGTGATGGAAATAAAAGACTATTAGAAGGGATTTTGAGCGTTTATTCACTTTTTTCAACACACTGCTATTATTTTTGAACACAACTGCAAGTGTTGTGCCCAGTTATCTTTTAGTGATCCCATTGTAAATTTTTCCTTCCATCGCTGAGTACCTAAAAAAGGTTTTATCTCCAACTTAATAGGTTTGGCCAATTCCTCCTCTTTCTGTACCTTGGCTGCTCTGATAATGTGTTTGGCTTTCTTTTGGCTATTTTTTTTACACTTCTCTATCAGCTACATCTCCTGTTTCTCCTATATGCTGATTTTTTTCTCTTTCTATCCTACATACCTCTTTAGTGAACCATTTAAGATGTTTAAGTGAAGATTAAGAACCTAAACAAAATGTTCTTTATACCTACATGTCTCATGGAACCCACTGGTCACATTCTTCATTGACCACTACGTGGCCAACAAGTGCACAGCGTTGCAAGAGACGACTAGTTATTTGATGGCTGCATAGAGACAACTGATGGATCGAAGTGTTTCCATGCACATGAATAGAGCATGGAGTTTGTTGTCCAATGCTTGCCAGTACTAGCTGAAGCCTTGAGAAATGAAGGGGAGCACACTATTGCAATGTTGGGTGATTACGGATGAGTACCACTTATCCTATACAGTTGCCCAGTACTTTGCAACACTCAACTCCATCAGTTGTCTCCATGAAGCTATCAAACAACCAGCCATCTCCTGCAGCTCTGTGCAGTTTTTTTTTTTTTTTTTTTCAGAAATGTCTACCAATTCCCTAGATGTTTTTAGGAACTCACAGCCACCTCCTTTTTATATTTCAGCAAAGGTTCAACAGGAAATTGATGAGGTGACACAGTCATTGCGTCTACCTGGAATTGAAGACAGACCTCAACTGCCGTACACCAAATGCCGTCATCCATGAAATACAGAGAGTTCTAGATTTGGCACCAACTGCTCTCTTCCATGCCGTGACCAATGATATCAAGTTCCGTGGATACATCATCCCGAAGGTATACGACTGTGATATACATCAGCCCGTGTTTATGCAAGAGAGTGCAAATAATAAGGAAAATAGTGATGTGACACAGCTAAAAATAAAAAAGGCAACTAAAATCAATAAATTCTGTATGGAGGAGGAAAGTTGTAGGGTATGGGAGCAGGCATATAGGAGTAGGCAAATGATGTATTTCTGCCTGCCAGAAAAATGACCACTTACTTGTACTGCACTTGGCCAAATATTATTATTATATCATGCAGCTGGTTCATTCTGAGTTTTTCTATTAATATTTTATGTTAGCAGAATGTATTCTACTGTTGTGTAGAAAAGGCTTATGAAAAAACAATCCTCTTCCTGTTCGGGCACCTAATACTCCTCGTTTACTATACTCTTCCTCATTATTCCAACATTTACTGCTAGATAAATAAGTTACATTTTCACCCAGACATTCACATGATTTAATTGGCATTGAGCTTGTACAATGTATAATGTGATTGTTCTCATGTATAATAGTGAGTCTCTCCTTTACCAGGGCGCCATCATCATCCCATTCCTGACATCGGTGCTTAATGACCCCTCTCAATGGGAAACACCAGAAAGGTTCAATCCTGGGCACTTCCTGGATGAGGAGGGCCAGTTCCGCAATCGGGTGGCCTTCATGCCATTCTCAGCCGGTAAGAAATCCATAACATCATTCTGTCAGTGCCAGGCTGGGGTAAAGTAAACAATTTCTTCACTGAAATACATAGAAATATATCACACAAGTGTCTGAAGATCTGACTTCTTGTCAGGGGCGGACTGACTATTTGGAAACTCGGGCACTGCCCGAGGGCCCGGGGTCAGTAGGGGGCCCCATGAGATGCCCCTGGCCCCTTTTTCAAAGGCTTTTTTGCATTTGAGCAAGGACATGGGCCCCATGATCCCCTATTGCCCGGGGGCCCCATGAGTTGTCAGTCCGCCCCCTGCTTCTTGTAGAGTTTTTAAAGCAGAGCTCGACAAATCCCAGGTGCCAGTTCACCATGGCTACTAGAAATTGCCTCCTGGCACCTGGCTTCACATACTGCCTCCCATAGACTTCAAAGGGGAAGTCGCGCCCCATAGGCTTTCCGTGGAAAGTCGCGCCCCATAGGCTTTCCGTGGAAAGTCGCGCCCCATAGGCTTTCCGTGGAAAGTCGCGCCCCATAGGCTTTCCGTGGAAAGTCGCGCCCCATAGGCTTTCCGTGGAAAAGTCGCGCCCCATAGGCTTTCCGTGGAAAGTCGCGCCCCCATAGGCTTTCCGTGGAAAGTCGCGCCCCATAGGCTTTCCGTGGAAAGTCGCGCCCCATAGGCTTTCCGTGGAAAGTCGCGCCCCCATAGGCTTTCGTGGAAAGTCGCGCCCATAGGCTTCAGTGCAAAAACTCCTGTCAATAGCATTCCTATATGAACACTTATCTCCGCATGCCACTGTACTCTATCACTTTGTGAGTCTGGACTGCACCACTAAAAACTCACACAGTTAATGATGGCACTCAAAATACAATGCGTGTGGATCGTATCTTTATGAACTACCGTATTTGCCGGCGTATAAGACGACTTTTCAACCCCTGAAAATCTTCTGAAAAGTCGGGGGTCGTCTTATACGCTGGTATACGGCGAGCCGGTGTCAGGGCGGCACTTTTTCCAGGGGCTGGTGTCCTCCAACGGACACTAAGTACAGGGGTGGGCAGAGGGGCTGCTGTACCTTACCTGGCTCCGGTCCCCGGTCCCACGACGATCCGGTCCAGGAAGCGCGGCTGCTCCTTCTTTCAGTTCGGCCGCTCGATGGTCGCTCGGCTCCGCCTCCTCACCGGTGATGGGCGCCTAGCGCACACAGAGGCGGACCAATCACCGGCGATGAGGCGGAGCCGAACGGCCCCCCGCGAAAATCAAGCTGCCGAACTGAAAGAAGGAGCAGCCGCTCCTCTCCCCCACTGACATAACGATGGGGCACTATTCCTCCTCCACACTGACACCAATGATGGGGCACTATTCTCCCTCACTGACACCAATGATGGGGCACTATTCTCCCCACTGACACCAATGATGGGGCACTATTCTCCCCACTGACACCAATGATGGGGCACTATTCCTCCCCCACTGACACCAATGATGGGGGCACTATTCCTCCCCCACTGACACCAAACCATGGGGCACTATTCCTCCCCCACTGACACCAACCATGGGGCACTATTCCTCCCCCACTGACACCAACCATGGGGCACTATTCTCCCCCACTGACACCAACCATGGGGCACTATTCCTCCTCCCCACTGACACCAACGATGGGGCACTATTCCTCCTCCCCACTGACACCAACGATGGGGCACTATTCCTCCTCCCCACTGACACCAACGATGGGGCACTATTCCTCCTCCCCACTGACACCAACGATGGGGCACTATTCCTCCTCCCCACTGACACCAACGATGGGGCACTATTCCTCCTCCCCACTGACACAAACGATGGGGCACTATTCCCCCTCCCACTGACACCAACGATGGGGCACTATTCCTCCTCCCCACTGACACCAACGATGGGGCACTATTCCTCCTCCCCACTGACACCAACGATGGGGCACTATTCCTCCTCCCCACTGACACCAACGATGGGGCACTATTCCTCCTCCCCACTGACACCAACGATGGGGCACTATTCCTCCTCCCCACTGACACCAACGATGGGGCACTATTCCTCCTCCCCACTGACACCAACGATGGGGCACTATTCCTCCTCCCTCCACTGACACCAACGATGGGGCACTATTCCTCCTCCCCACTGACACCAACGATGGGGCACTATTCCTCCTCCCCACTGACACCAACGATTGGGGCACTCCTCCTCCCACTGACACTAATGATGGGGCACCTCATTAGTGTCAGTGGGAGGAGTAGTAGTGCCTCATCATTGGTGTCAGTGGGAGGAATAGCACCCCATCATTGGAATACCATACTGAAATACCATACCATATTGAAATCAAATCTGATGTTTTTTCATTTTTATTTGGTGTGCGTTGGAAGAGGGGGTAGTCTTATACGGCGAGTATAGTTCAATTACCCTATATTTTAACAGGAAAAGTAGGGGGTCGTCTTATACGCCGGCAAATACGGTACCTCAATAGGAACACAAAAATCTAGCCTGACATGCGAACCTGTGAGTTTCAGAACCGGTCCAGAATCACGTACAATATGTGTGAACTAGGGAGGCTCTATTCACACCTGGGAGTTTTAGGATCGCAGCAAAATTGTTGTGATCAGCAAAATGCAGGTTCAGGTGCCATTATTTTCAATAGGGCCTACAACGTGGTGCAGTTTTGCTGTGATTGTCACCAGGCAAATTGCATTGTGTGAAGTCGCGGGCGCTGACAACCCATGTTACGCTAAAAAAACCTGATTCCTAACTTTTTTAGCTAGCTTCTAGATTCTAAGCAAATGTTGTCAAGCCCTGTTTTTAAAGAGACCTTGTTGCCTTGCCCACTTAGGGAAAAGAGACACCCTCAACCACCTTATACTTCCCCCTTACCACCTTCACAGTGCTCCATTGCCAGTCCTTCCACTGTCATTCATCCTGCAGAATATCCATTGTTGGAGCTTACATGGGATGCTGATGTCATCCCTCAACCATGTGACAGTGTTCTGGCCTAGTTATTAGTCACTAGTCCCAAGGACTGCATCACAGGTGTGGATCATGTCTTCTTCATACTTGGAAGCACTGGGTATTTTGTGACCAACAGAAGGAGTGACGGGAGGATTGTGAAGATGGATATCAGATTGTTGGGATATGGGCTTTAAACAGACCTATTACATTGTCCTGAACAGACAAGGAGCCAGACAAGGAATAAACACTTCATTCAAGACTGAAAAAAAAAGGCACTAAAATTCAGTCATAGAGCCCAACCTAGGTCTTCTATTTCTCATCCAGGAAATGATGTCATCCTGTTGCCTATAATTTTTCTTAGACATTTGGTGCTAATAGGAGATTCTATAATCCAAAAGACTCATAGAATAATTTATTGCCAGGATCACCTCAGCTGAATGGTTTGCTGTCTCTCTGGTGCCAGGGTTCGGCATGTATTGGACCAGGTTGATGAATTACTGGGAGGGGCTGGGCATGACCCAGCTGTCTTGGTCCGTGTTGGAACCAATGACCAAATACATGGAAGGTGGAGGCTTAAGAGTCAATTTAATAAAAAAAACTAGGCTGCAAGTTGAAGGGAAGGACCTCCAAGGTGATATTCTATGAAATATTACCCGTGCCATGCGCAACACAGGAAAGACGGGGAGATTAGAGAACTCAATGCATGGCTAAAGACCTGGTGAAAGAGGGAACGATTTGGGTGTCTAGAGCACTGGGCTGAACTGTCATTGGGGTACAACCTATCTGCTAAAGGTGGTTTGCACCTAAATGGAGGGGGGGTCTGCTGTGCTAGGGGAGAGGTTGGTTTATGAGAAGGCTGGAGGAGTATTTAAACTAGGATTGAGGGGGGAGGGAGAATTAGATTACAATGGGGCAGACAGGTCTGACAGGGGTCAGTCCCTATTGGTGGGTGGAATGGGTAAAGATAGGAGGAGGGCTATGGCAGGTGATAAAGAGGTTCCCATGTTACAAACAACCATTGGAAATGGTACTATTTGTACTAAAATAAAAAATATGCAAAATGCGTGTGCAAAATGTGACAATGAATTCAAGTGTATGTTCACCAATACCAGAGGTCTGCCAAGTAAAATAGGTGAGTTGGAAGTGTTGGTGCACAAAAAGAACTATGAATGAATTGGTATTGCTGAATCTTGGTTTCATTCTTCACATGACTGGGCCATTAATATTCCTGGCTATGTTCTCTTTCGGAGAGACAGGGTAAATAGGAAAGGTGGTGGTGTCTGTCTCTATGTGAGAAGTGATCTCAGACCGAGTGTGAAAGAGGACCTGGTTGATGGAAAGTGTGATGAGGCTGAAGCATTATGGGTGGAACTGCACATGGGGGTGCGTACTACAAAGGTAATCAGAGTTTTTTTATAGGTGGAGACTCAGCTCCTTGCCTAGATAGAAAGGGCTGTGACAGTGATAATAATGGGGGATTTTAACTACACAGAAATGAACTGGAGTAATGGCACTGCAGGAACAGTTAAAGGGCAAAAATGTTTTAAACTTATTACAAGACAATTTTATGGTACAATTCATAAAGTCCCCAACTAGGAATGATGCTCTGCTGGACCTGGTAATCTGAAACCATACAGAGCTTATTACTAATGTTTCATATAAAAGAAAATCTGGGTAGCAGTGACCATAACATGATTTAATTTAATGTTAGTTGTAAACAACGAGCACATACTGGAAAGATAAAAACACTCAACTTAAGTAGAGCAAATTTTCCAAGGATGAGGCTGTTCTCTAGGACTTAGACTTGGAGGGAATATTGGCATCCATGAACACAGGACTAAAAATGAGAATTCTTCAAAAAGACTATATGTGAACACACTGAAAAATACACTATATTGCCAAAAGTATTGGGCCGCCTGCCTTTCCACGCACATAAACTTTAATGTCCCCCCAGTCTTAGTCCGTAGGGTTCAATATTAAGTTGGCCCAACCTTTGCAGCTATAACAGCTTCAACTCTTCTGGGAAGGCCGTCCACAAGGTTTAGGAGGGTGTCTATGGGAAGGTTGGACCATTCTTCCAGAAGCACATTTGTCAGGTCAGGCACTGATGTCGGGGGAGAAGGCCTGGCTTGCAGTCTCCGCTCTAATTCATCCCAAAGGTGTTCTGTGGTGTTGAGGTCAGGACTCTGTGCAGGCCAGTCAAGTTCCTCCACCCCAAAACTCACTCCTCCATGTCTTTATGGACCTTACTTTGTGCACTGGTGTGCAGTCATTTTGGAACAGGAAGGGGCCATCCCCAAACTCTTCCCACAAAATTGGGAGCATGAAATTATCTAAAATGTCTTGGTATGCTGACGCCTTAAGAGTTCCCTTCACTGGAACTAAGAGGCCAACCCTTAAAAAACAGCTCCACACCATAACCTCCACTCCACCAAACTTTACACTTGACACAATGCTGTTAGGCAACTACTGTTCTCTTGTCAACCACCAAAACCCAGACATGTCCATCAGTTTTCCAGACAGAGAAGCATGATTGGTCACTCCAGAGAACACGTCTCCACTGCTCTAGAGTGCAGTGGCGGTGTGCTTTACACCACTGCATCTGACGCTTTGCATTGCACTTAGATGCAGCTGCTTGGCCATGAAAACCCATTCCATGAAGCTCTCTATGCACTGTTGTGCTAATCTGAAAGGCCACACGAAGTTTGGAGGTCTTTAGCTATTGACTCTGCAGACAGTTGGCGACTTCTGCGCACTGTGCGCTTTAGCATGTGCTGACCCGCTCTGTCATTTTACATGACTTAAAACTTGGTGGCTGAGTTGCTGTTGTTCCCAGTTACTTCCAATTTGTTATAATCCCACTAACAGTTGAGCGTGGAATATTTAGTAGCCAGGAAATGTCATGGATGGACTTATTGCACAGGTGGCAACCTATCACGGGACCACGCTTGGAGTCACTGAGCTCCTGAGAGAGCGACCCATTCTTTCACAAATATTTGTAGAAGCAGTCTGCATGCCTAGGGGCTTCATTTTGTACACCTGTGGCCATGGAGGTGATTGGAATACTTGAATCCAATGATTTGGAAAGGTGTCAATTCTTTTGGTAATATAGTGTATATATACTAATCTCTATATCATTTATAAACAAGTTAAACAGAATTGGTCCCGGGACAGAGCCCTGGGGCACCCCACTCACAACTCCTGACTATTCAGAAGTTACGCTGTTTATCACCACCCTTTGCATTGCCCCTGCAACCAACTTTCTCTCCAGGTATATACACTATTGTTGATGCCAGCAGACCTCAATTTGCACATTAAGCGTTTATAGGGTATCGTGTCAAACGCTTTGGTGAAATCTAGATACACTACATCCACCGGCTTTCCTCTATCCAGATTACAGCTCACTTCCTCATAGAATGTTAACAGGTTGGTCTGGCAAGAATAATCTTTCATAAAGCCATGCTGGTTACCGCTAATGATACTTTTTTTTCATCAGCAAATTCTTGAATATGGTCCCTTATCATCCCCTCCAACAGTTTACAAACTATTGGATTGGTGAATCCCTACATTAATCTGGGGATTCCCTCCTCAGTTCTTGTTCTGCATTGATCTATAACCTTGTGTGCACATTATTTCTAACAAATATTGTATTTACAATTAGTGTCATTATAATATGTGTTACTAATCTGGGCTGAGCAAATCTTTGATGCATTTGATAAAATATTAAACAGAGTAAAACAGCCATGTTGTTTGTGTGGATTCATAACTCTGCCTCATTTTCCTCAACCTCAACTCTTCTACAGGAAAGCGTGTTTGTCCCGGAGAGGGTTTGGCCCGAATGGAGCTCTTCCTTCTCCTCTCTGCTCTGCTCCAGAAATTCACCTTCAAGCTGCAAGCTGCCCCCAGGAGATGAGCGTCGGGACTCCAAATGGCTGCATGCTAATAAACGTGACGTTGTGTCTAATGCTAAGCTATGTGCCGTGCCCCGAGCATTACCCACCAAGTAACTTGTTATGAAAAAAGCATCTTAGGGGTTTGTGATGGACCTCATCATAGGGGTTTGTGATGGACCTCATCTTAGGGGTTTGTGATGGACCTCATCTTAGGGGTTTGTGATGGACCTCATCTTAGGGTTTGTGATGGACCTCATCTTAGGGGTTTGTGATGGACCTCATCTTAGGGGTTTGTGATGGACCTCATCTTAGGGGTTTGTGATGGACCTCATCTTAGGGGTTTGTGATGGACCTCATCTTAGGGGTTTGTGATGGACCTCATCATCTAGGGGTTTGTGATGGACCTCATCATAGGGGGTTTGTGATGGACCTCATCATGGGGGTTTGTGATGGACCTCATCATAGGGGTTTGTGATGGACCTCATCTTAGGGGTTTGTGATGGACCTCATCATAGGGGTTTGTGATGGACCTCAATATAGGGGTTTAATAATAATATAATAATAATAATAAACACAATTAACACTTTTGCATGTTTTTTTTTCATCTGTCCAAACTGTTTAAAAACAATATTATAAAAATCAGTTGGGCCCCGCTCATGTATAAATAGTTACATACAAAATACATAGATTGCAAGAGAGACAAATTGTGGACACGTCTTCAAATCTGCCCATAGACCAGACAAAAATGTTATAAATGAAATGTTCAATCCAGGTTATGTTCAATCCAACTTATGTGTAGCAAACAGCAAATAAACACCATCCAAGCACCTGTATCAGTGTATTTCTCCATTGAACTCTACAAGGATAATTCAACCAGGTTAGAAATATGGTGCATTTTTCCACACGTGTAATATTGTAATATCACTGAATAGTTTATCCTGTTGGATCAATGTAGTAATGTTGCTTCTTAGGCCACTGTAAATATAGACCACCAGAGTTGAAAATCTAATATAAATGCTCATGTGGTGGTACTGGGTTCCTGCTTGGACAGTCCATGCAAACTCCAGATGTAGAGATAAATGCTTCATGAATTGTGGCCAGCAAGGGGATGTCTTACATATTTTGGTCGTGTCTGCAGTTGACTGGTTTTTGGTCCAGAGTCTTTGATCTCTTTAGATACTGTTTCACCTGACGATTGTTAACCACTTCCAGTCCAGGGCAATTTTCAGCTTTCAGCGCTATCATACTTTGAATGACAATTGCGGGGCCATGCAACACTGTACCCCTGAATTTTTTACCATTTTTTTGAGACAGATAAAGATATTTTTGGTGATTTTTCACCGCTGGGATTTTTTTTTTGAAAAAATAGTCCTAATAAATAATTGGCATCATAATATCTCATGGCCCTTTATTCCGTTCTTTTTTGTCAAAAAAAAATCCCAATTAGTCTATAACCAAAAATTTTTTTTAAACTTTTTTTTTTTTTTACATTTTTATTTTAATTATTTTTATATTTTTATTTATTTTTTTTAACATACTGTCACCCTAGCAGTACAGTGTCACCATGGTGACACTGTACTACTTGTTGGGGGTGATGAAGATTTTTTTTTTTATATACTGATTGCCACATGTATAGGATATAAAAGCAATCATTTCTCTTTCTCTCTGTCTGCACTCTTGCAGTCATTGATAACTACTGAGTGAGCTGTGAATGGTCACATGGTACAAGACTGTTGTGAAAAGCCTTGTACCATGTGACCTCTGTGATCATTCACAGTTTCACACGTAGATAAGCAATGATGTCTGACATTTTCTTACTATTTGCATGTGATCACTGTTGGCCAATCAGGGATGTCACATGATTTGGGTCGTGTCTGCAGTCCGACGACGGTGTTTCATTGCGTCCAGGAGGACACAGCGGGCACCGGATCGCAGTGCTCGCTCTTACATGCTGGGACTGTTTATAAAACTACCACCCGACCCTGCGATTGTTAAGGATGCCATGTTAGCTCCACTACATTGCCTCATTCAGAAATTTGCTTCCAATTTATTTTTTGTCTGCTAAGCGGACCATTCCACAGGCCTGGAAGAAAAAAACCAACTGTCTTCTTTTAAGGAGCGAAAGACCATATGACCACTTTAATGATCAATGAACAGAAGTCCAGCATATTAAAGGGCTCTCTCACTAAGTTTCTCAAAAATGTGGCATCTTGGATCGATTATTCTTTCCCTTCTTTGCACCTGGCCAGTTTTGGCCGTTTATAGTTGATGCCTGAGATGGTCCTGAGTCTATGGTACCTCTTTGCCCTCTCTTCCCCCCTCCCTTCATTCTATTCCTTTTTATTTACTCATATTTTCTTAGGTTCTTTCATATTTTCTGGTTGCATCCATTGATATGAAACCTGCTTTTATGGAACTTGCCGAATTCTGAATTTTTTTTTTTTAGTATTTGAATCAGACTCCCCATACAGTCGACTTAATCTTAGTGTTTGATTCATTTGGATACAATGTATATTTGCTATTCTGTGTCATTTCTTAGCCCCCTTGTTGTGGGTGCACTTGGAGCATGTTATGTTTTTGGAAAATGAAAATAAAAATTATTGAAAAGAAAATGTAATATAAAGACAATACTCTGAATATATTTGTATATTGTTGTCATGATGCTATTCAACAACTTCCAACTATTCTGGACAAACAGGAGATTGAATGTTTAGATGAATCCAAAAAATGTATTTGTTAGGTGAGTAGTAATTAGAGCCCCAGAGTCATGACAGTGGCAGGTGTAAGGGCTCATGATTCGTATTTTACCAGTAGCAGCTCTTTTTCAGTATCATACACAGATGAACATAGGATTACCTTCAGCAATTCCACTGGAAATCTCTTGAGGATTTTAGTACAAAACGAAAGAGTTCAAACTACCCTTGGGCAAATGACTGCATGCTAATACAATGCTGAGCTATGTGCTGTGCCCCCAGCCGTATCCACCAAGTAACCTGTAACATCCTCAGATATGAAGGGGAACTCCTTTTACACTTCAATACCGGGCACTTTTACCCCCTTCCTGCCCAGGCCAATTTTCAGCTTTCAGCACTGTTGCACTTATGTTATAATTTTTTTTTCAAGTAAATAGAGCTTTCTTTTGGTGGTGTTTAAACCCCACTATATAAAAATGATGCAGCGCTAACAATAAAGCATATATAATACACTAAATATAATGACAAATGACCCAAATCCACCGGGGGAATATGGAAAAAAACATAACCCTTAGCAGGTAAATAATAGTGGCTTAGTGCAAGATACAGTGTCCATAGTTCATATCTTTAAAACGTGCAGGTGAATCACAGCACACTCCAAACGTGATCTCAGGCAGTCTGGCTGCAATGGCCTCTCACCTCCACTCTATGACCCCACAGGGCCACAAAGCATATTGCAGATCACCTCTGGGTCCCTCCAACCAGTAGCTCCTCAGAGAAAAATGGCATGGGCGGACATCACATGAATATGAACAACCTCCAGCCAGACCAGTGGACAAACGGAATGTACCCTCCTCAGATGTCAGAAAGCTCATATGCTCATAAATGAGGAGAGAAACACAATCCTCATAGTGTATTACTGCTTTTTAATGGCCAGACAGTCACAGTAAGCCAAGAAAACAGAAAGGTATACACTTACATAACAGCAGCTAATTTCCCCATGGATTGGGTGTACAGCATGATCAAAAGGTGTTCCAAAATGGCGCCACGCGGAAGTACGTCACCACGCCCTGTGGGGTCATAGAGTGGAGGTGAGAGGCCATTGCAGCCAGACTGCCTGGGATCACGTTTGGAGTGTGCTGTGATTCACCTGCACGTTTTAAAGATATGAACTATGGACACTGTATCTTGCACTAAGCCGCTATTATTTACCTGCTAAGGGTTATGTTTTTTTCCATATTCCCCGGTGGATTTGGGTCATTTGTCATTATATTTAGTGTATATATATGCTTTATTGTTAGCGCTGCATCATTTTTATATATATGTTTTCATTGTCCTTTTTTTGGTATAGGATAGATGCTGGCGGCTTCTCTTAGCTGAGTGTTGTATCTACCATAAAAGCGCAGGAGGATATATATATTTATTTAAACACCACTGAGTTTTTTATTTTGCTAAATAAAACAAAAGACACCTGAAACTTTTGAAAAAAAAAACACACTTTTCTTTGTTTCCATTATAAAATTTTGCAAATAAATAACAATTCTGCATAAATTTAGGTCAAAATGTATTCTGCTACATTGCTTTGGTGAAAATAATAATAATTGAATTTGTATTTTCTTTGTTATGTTTCTATTTTTTTTTATTACATTTTCTATTTTTTATACTATTATTTTTCAGCACACTGTGACCAAAGCCATACAATGTTACCATAGTAACATTGAACTACTCTGTGCAAGTGATCAGGATTTTTTTTTTTAAGAAACTTTATTGGGTTTTCAATTATACATAACCTCAGCCGTTGAAATCATTCAAGGGTGTATCATGGCAAAACATAGCATCATTAGTAATAGAACTGACAGATTAACCAAGACAGGCAATAATAAATATTTTGCATTGAAAATCTGAGCATAGAAATTCACATAATACTTAATACCTCTGAAGAGTTTTCAGAAAATAATGATGAATCAACTAGATAGCACAGATTCTTGTGCGTTGGAGTAAATAAGACCTACTCCAAGGTGCTCTGGAGATGGGAACTCTGCATACAGGTGACGTCATCAGGTGGGGTTGAGTCACCAGATATCATCAAACCATGGCAGATTTCCTCATTCCAGTAATGTGCAAAACCATCAGATTAAATGCATCTTGTAGTATGGATTTCAGCCATCGGGGGATCATACACTTAAGTGTGAATCGCCTATTAAAACGCACCTTAAAGGGGGGGGGGGGGCTCAAAAATATCAAAAAAATGAGCCGACCAGCCTGCAAAACAACCGAATTAGCCCTGTCTAACAGTTTGCGCTAAAAACAGAGGGTTTTGTTTGCACACATTTTGCAAATATATGCGGAATCCACAGTGCCACACCAAGGGAACTCTGTATATACTCTGCTCCTAATTTAGCATTAGAAGTAATGAACTTTGGGGTCCAAAAATATGAAAGCAAGTTACTCGCTGGGAGGAGAAACCATTGGGGGATTCCGGGATGGAAAAGGATCTGGGGGTCTTAGTAGATCACAGGCTCAGCAGGACTATAATTCTACCACGTTATAAAAACTCTGGTTTGGCCACATCTGGAGTGTGCCGTCCAGTTCTGGTCACCAGTCCTCAGGAAGGATGTGCTGGAACTGGAGAGAGTCCAGAGAAGGGAAGCAAAGCTAATAAGGGGACTGGAGGACCTCAATTATGAAGAACGACTATAAACACTAAATGTATTCTCCCTGAAGAAAAGAGACACTTGAGAGGAGATATGAGAGCCATATACAAATACCTCCATGGTGATGTAATGTACCTGATGGAGGAGCCTGGAGTGCAGGGGAAGGCCTCTCTTATAGGCCCGGTTCAGGAGCCCCTGGTAAGGTGACAGGGTAACCCCAGAGATCATGGGGTGTAAGGAGTGCCTGAAAGTCTCTCGCTGGTTGATGCTGATGTGTCCTCAGGAGAGCAGGACCCAAGGACCGGTTAGGCTGCAGATGACCTGGAACTGATGCTGACACAGGATGGCAGAGGCAGCTGAAGGACAGGCACAATGCAGGGTCAGACGGTCCGGGTCAGCAACTTGCAAGCAGATGAAGCGGCAGGCAGGAGCGTAGTCAGAAGTCAAGCCAGAGTCGGTAACAGCAGACGGTATATGACAGGAGGAGCAGGCAGAGACGTAATCCAAGAACAGGCCAAGGGTCGGTACAGGCAGCAATCAGAGCAGAATCAGGGCAGACCGGGTCAGTAACAGAAGATCAGGCAGTAACTGGTATCAGGAACACAGGAATGCAATAGACCAAATGGCACTGACAGGCTGCAATAGTGCAATCCTTGTGGCACCAAAGTGAATTAGTGTTCGCATATGCGCATGTGTGATCCGCTCATGCACTGGTTTGTGCACATGCCTACGCATTTACAGAGTTCCTTAAATTCATGTGCCTGCACACACGGGGATTCCTTTCCTGACAGGAGAATTCCAGGGTCGCGGATAAGGGGGGGTACCACCAGTCCTCCTGTATGGGGCCCAGGCCAGACAGCTGGGTGAATCTAATGTGGGCAGGGACAGCGTTCTGCACAATGGGGGGGCAATTCCTGGAATTGATCCCCTGCATGGCTCTCTCTGCAGCAGCTGAAAGCTGGCTTCCTCTCCTCTCCCTCCTGCCATTTTTCAGCCACAGCAGAAGAAAGCCATACAGGGGATTGGTTTCAGTAAATAACCCCCCCCCCCCCCTCCCCGCTGCACCCATCACCCTCACTGTGCACCACACATTTCCCCCTGTTGCCCAAGCCCCTTTGTGTGTCCCCACCCCCACAGTGCTTCCTTCCTCTCCTTCCCACCAGCAGCTGCAAACACACAATAGGATCTTCAAGGATGGAGAGTGGGGGAAGGGTAAATATGTCACATTTACCAGCCCTTCCTTTCCTTAATGAACATAATGAAGCAATCTCACCAATCACTCACTGTGTTCATTCATAACTGAAACATGGGGGGGGGGGGCTATCGGGCTGGCTGTATGGGGGTTTCTAGCAGCAGCCCTGGGTGATTCCAGCATACAGAGAAAACAATTCATTTTCCGGGGGGGGCCTTAAGAAGCCACATGGCCCCTCCATGAAACTGGAAGGAGAAGTGGTTAAACCTTAAACTGCAATGGGGGTTCTTTACTGGTTTAAAGCGGTAATTTGTGGTGTCCGTGAAAAGTTTAGATAGTTTAAAAAACCTATGAGAATGGGTGAATGTAGTATACAGGATATGGGACATGATATGGACATACACACACGCATACACACAGTTCATCTGGATGGACTGGAGTCTTTATTCAAACCTTACCATCTATGTAACTATGGAAAACAAAACTACATTTTTTCTTATTGAGCAATGTTAGTTTAAAAATAAAAATCATGTTCCGGTGTACATGAAATGTGCGCCTTTTATGCTTCAATTTGTCCTGTTTAAAATGACACCAAATTTATGATTCTGGTACAAAGCATTGCAAAGTTATTAAATGAAATAAAGTTTTTTTTTTTTTTAATTGTGTGTTTTTTTTTAAATGGGAATATGTAAATATATGTTAAATGAGTAAAAAAAAAATGAACAAACAAAAAGTTTACCACATTAACATTTTAATTAACCAGTTAACGACCGCCCTCTAGCAGATATACTGCTACAGGGCTTGCACCTGTGCACAGGATCACGTACAGTTTATATACATGATTTTGGCATTTCCAGGTAGGGGACACAAGCAACCTGTGTATTCTCGCACCGTACCTGTGTTTGCCGATCGTGGCCACGGCCGGTGATTACCGGCAATCACAGAACAGGGAGGAGAGCTGCATTTTTTACCAACAGCCCTCCTCCCTGTCAGTTTGGGCACACTGCTCTGGATGGATGAGCTCAGCCTTCCGGATCAGTGTGCTTACAGTGAAGCTTTTTTTTTAACACACACCCCTTCCCCCTAGTAAAAACAATCCCATCAGAGGCATCCCTAGGGTTGGTGGTTCACCCAGTGCCGTAAACACTTGGTGACACCCCCTCCGACGATCCCTGCAGAAAGGATCAGATCTGCGGATTGAGCATAATGGATCGGACTCCCAATCCATTATGCTCAATCCGCAGATCCGATCCATCCTGCGGTTGGGATCGTCGGCCTTTCTTTACAACTTACCTTTTTGTGGAGCTGGGGGGGGGTCCGGCATCACCCCGTATACGTTGCATGCCATTTTATTCACTAGGGTGTTTGCTTTAAAAAAATATATTAATGTTTGGGGGTTTAAATTTTAATTTCCTAGCAAAAAATAAAAATTTTTTCATGTGAACAAAAAGTGGCAGAAAAGGCTTGGTCTGAATGTGGTTTGAAGAGTGGAGTGATGTGTGGCATAAATACTTCTAATGCTGGGCATAAAATGCCCCACCCCCCAAATTGCGACCACCTTTTGAAAAGTAGACCACCCCAAAACTAAGTTTTTGGACAATGTTTAATATCTATTGATTTTTTTTTTATTACACAAAATTTGTCCACTTAAATGAATTTATTGCTCACACATGCCATGGGTATAAATATGTGGAATTACTCCCCAAAATATTACATTCTGCTACTTCTCCCGAGTATGGGGAGTACCACATGTGAGAGAATTTTTGGCAGTCCCCCTAGGCAAGTACTTTTATGACCTAACCAAAATCCAATAAGCATCCTTCAGGGCTTTTTAAAGGGCTTTACTTTCCTCATTTACTTTTCCTGACTTCCTCACAGTTTTGGAGGCTCGTGAAATGTCAGGATAGCACCCCCCCCCCCAATGACCACTTTTTGAAAAGTAGACACCCAAGGAATTTTGATAAGAAGCATGGTGAGTATTTTGCAGATCTCCTTTGCTTGCCACAAGTTTTTGGAAAATGAAGAAAAAAAAAAAAATTTTTTCTTTTTGATATTTCAAACCCTTGTGGGAAAAAATGAGATCCGGCCCTCTGCAAAATACTCACCATGCTTCTTTTTAAATTTACTTGGGGGTGTCTATTTTCCAAAAAGGAGTTTGATGCTATTCCTGGCATGTCAGGGCCCCCCTTCAAAAACTGTGATAGGTAGTGCTGAGAAGTGTTAAAATGAGGAAGTTACGCATCCTTCAGGCTTTCAAAGTGGTCATTGATTTCAGGCTCCTGTTTATGTAGCTAGGCTCCAAAAAAGTAGTCTCACACATTGTGGTTATCCCCATACTCGGGGGTAGAAGTTTGCAGAATGTATTTTGGGGTGTAATTCCACATTTATACCCATGGTTTTTTGCGAGAAATATATCATTTAAATTGACAACCTTGTGTAAAAAAAAAAAAAGTTTTTGTCATTTTCAGGAAACTTGTGGAAAAAAAAAAAATATTTTTTGGACTCAACATGCCTCTCAGCAGATAGCTTAGGGTTCTTTTTTCTGTAAAGGGGTCATTTGGGGGTTGTTTGTACTGTTTGGTAAATTTAGCTCCTCAAGAAAATGTGATGGGTAGTCAGAGAGTAAAAGCTGTGTAAATTCCATTATCTATACCATAGTTTGTAGATGGCTTTAATCTTTCCACACAAAGCAATCAAATACACTTATTGGGAATTTTTTAACAAAAAACATGTAGAGAATACATTTTCGCCTAAATTTATGATGACATTTTTGTTTTTTTTTTTGGATATATTTTTATGACAGAAATGAGAAAATATATTTTTTTTTTTTTAAAAATATTTTTTTTTTTCAAAATTTTTTTGTTTATAGAGCCAAAAATAAAAAGTTGCACAGGTGATCAAAAAATACCACCAAAAGAAAGCTCTATTTGTGTAAAAAAGGACATAAATTTCATTTATGTACTGTATTGCATGATCGTGCAATTGTCAGTTAAACAAATGCAGCGTTGTACAGCAAAAAAATGGCGTAAATTTGCAGAATCTATACCATAGTTTGTAGACACTATAACTGTCACACAAAGCAATCAATATACACTTATCGGGATTTTTTTACCAAAAACATGGAGCAGAATACATTTTTGGTATAAATTTATAAATAACTTTGAGTTCACGATATATTTTTTATAGCCAGTAAAAAATATAGTTTTCACCCAATATTTGGTCTTTTTTTGTTTATAGGGCAAAAAATAAAAAGCGCACAGGTGATGAAATACCACCGAAAGAAAACTCTGTGTGAAATTTAAGGAGATGTAAATTTCATTTGGGTATTTTTATGCATTGCATGACAGACCGCGCAATTACACTGTTGAATTAGTGCAGCGCCAAGTAGCAAAAAGAGGCATGGTCATTAAGGGGGGGGGGGGGGTAAATCCTCTAGAGGGCAAAGTGGTTAAGTACGCAAGCACTTTTTTCTTCATATTGGATTGGGGACTCATATATTATATACATGTGTTTATTTTGCATTGCAACTGTTATTATTTTATATTTTTGACTGGTATATGTATTGCAGGTTGCACAGTTTTGCATATTATACACATTATTTGATGACACGTGAATTTTTAGTTTGCACATAAACGCTTTATTTATTTATCACAGTTTACGTGAACAGCGCACTTTTTTTATGTGTTGTAATAAAATAAACAACCCAAATGTGAAACATAATCCTCCAATATACACCTTGTGGAATCTATGCCACGAAGAATGAAGACAGTTCTGAGGGCAAAAAAGGGGGGTCCAACCCGATACTAGCAAGGTGGACCTATAAAGTGCAAATATAATAAAATAAAACAATCCAAATGTGAAACATAATTATCCTCCAATATTTGTGTATAAAATTAACATTTCATGAATCCATATGTAATGCTCAAAAGTTCCAACCTGTCCAAAGAAATAGAAATTTTTGATGAATCATCACAAAATATCCAAAACATCCAGAATACCACCACTTGAATTCTTCCAAGAGTTTGCCTCCAGCAGTGTTCCCTTCAAACAAAGTTAGGAAATGCTCTTACCCAAAGTGCGTGCCGATCCTATTACAGAGGAGGAATAACACAGCTTGTATAACCCCAACAGAGATTAGAATCCCACTTGCACCGCATCTAGGGGGATCCACATGGTGGTGTTCGTGATGTTGGACTTTTTTTTGATGATTCACTATATTTCATTAGACTGTTTGGAACTTTTAAGTACTACAGTTGCAAGAAAAAGTATGTGAACCCCTTGGGATTACGTGGAGTTTTGCATGAAATGTGCTCCTGAACGTCATCTAAGTCACAACAATAGAAGAACACAGTCTGCTGAACATAATACTACACACAAACATTAGATGTTGCCATGGTTTACTTGCACATAACATGTAAACATTCACAGTGCAGGGAGGAAAAAGTATGTGAGGCCCTAGCTTAATGACTTCTCCAGAGCTAATTGGAGCCAGGAGTGAGCTAACCTTGACTCCAATCAGTGTGATGATATTGGATGTGTTGCTGACAGCTGTCCTGCCCTTAAAAAACACACACCTGTTTTAGGTTTACTGGTTTCAAGAAGCACTGTCTGATGTGAACCAGAAAGAGCTCTATTGTGACTTATGAAGGCCATAGATGGGTCGAAAATCGACCGATTTTTCGGCCGAAAATAAAATCGGCAGATTTTCGGATCGTTAGTGGGCTAATTGTTCGGCCGTTTTTCGGTATTTTGGCATTTTTTTTTATCGGTTAAAGTTGGAAAAAAAATCGACCGATTTTGCCGATCGGTCGATTTTTTGCGGCAATGATGGGCAAATTGGCCAAAATTTTTTACCGATAAAAAAATCTGCGCATGACCTACAAGAGGAAGACAAAAATAAGAAGAAAAAGAAGAAGAGGATGAAGAAGAAGAGGATGAAGAAGAAGAAAATGAAGAAGAAAAAAGAGGATGAAGAAGAAGAGGATGAAGAAGAAGAAGAGGAGGATGAAGAAGAAGAAGAAGAGGATGAAGAAGTAGAAGAAGAAGTAGAAGCAGAAGAGATGAAGGAGAAGAAGAAGAGGATGAAGAAGAAGAGGATGAAGAAGAAGAAGAGGATGAAGTAGAAGAAGAAGAGGATGACGAAGAAGAAGAAAGAAGAAGAAGAGGATGAAGAAGAAGAAGAAGAGGATGAAGAAGAAGAAGAAGAGGAATGATGAAGAAGAAGAGGATAATGAAGAAGAAGAGGATGAAGAAGAAGAGGAAGAAGAAGAAGAGGATGAAGAAGAAGATGAAGAAGAGGAAGAGGATGAAGAAGAAGTAGAAGAAGAGGATGATGAAGAAGTAGAAGAAGAAGAGGATGAAAAAGAAGAAGAGGATGAAGAAGAAGAAGAAGAAGAAGAGGATGAAGAAGAAGAAGAGGATGAAGAAGAAGAAGAAGAAGAGGATGAAGAAGAAGAAGAAGAACAGGATGAAGAAGGAGAAGAAGATGAAGAAGCAGAAGGAGAAGAGGAAGAAGAAGAAGAGGATGAAGAAGAAGAGGAAGAAGAAGAAGAAGAGGATGAAGAAGAAGAGGAAGAAGAAGAAGAGGAGGAAGAAGAAGAGGAAGAAGAAGAAGAAGTAGAAGAGGATGAAGAAGAGGATGATGAAGAAGAAGAGGATGATGAAGAAGAAGAGGATGAAGAAGAAGAAGAGGATGATGAAGAAGAAGAAGAGGATGAAGAAGAGGATGAAGAAGAAGAAGAAGAGGATAATGATGAAGAAGAAGAGGATGAAGAAGAAGAAGAGGATGAAGAAGAGGAAGAAGAAGAGGATGAAGAAGAAGAAGAGGATGAAGAAGAAGAAGAAGAGGGATGATGAAGAAGAAGAAGAGGATGATGAAGAAGAAGAGGATGATGAAGAAGAAGAAGAGGATGAAGAAGAAGAGGAAAAAGAAGAAGAGGATGAAGAAGAAAGAGGACGATGAAGAAGAAGAGGACGATGAAGAAGAGGATGAAGAAGAAGAAGAAGAAGAAAAAAGAGGATGAAGAAGAAGAAGAAAAAAGAGGATGAAGAAGAAGAAGAGGATGAAGAAGAAGAAGAGGATGAAGAAGAGGAAGAGGAAGAAGAAGAGGATGAAAAAGAGGAGGAATTCCAGTCCGACAAAAAGTGTTTCTGCAGAGAGCTCCACTATTTCTGACAGTTCCTTGACATTTATAGCGGCTGCAACATTGTATCTATTTGTTTCCGAATAAAAACATCTGTATCCTAAATGGATACAAATAGATACATTGTTGCAACCGCTATAAATGTCAATGAACTGTCAAAGAAATAGCAGAGCTCTCTGCAGGGACACTTTTTGTCGGCTGTAGACGGGATGAAAATTGGCTGATTTTTTTTACCATTGCTGGTAACGTCGGCCGCTTTAACGACCGCTTTTTCGTTTTTTTAAAGAAAAATCGGCTGATTTTCGACCCATCTATGGCCTGCATAAGATGACATTCAGAGCACATTTTATGCCCAATTCATGCAAAACTCCACGTAATCCCAAGGGGCTCACATACTTTTTCTTGCAACTGTATATATGGATTAATGAACAATATTTTTCAGTTTTTTCTATTATATATTTTTCACATTTCATGCACAAATATTGGGTAATTATGTCTCACATTTTATTGTGTTGTTTATTTTAATATATAATGTTTGAATACATGTACAGTTGCAAGAAAAAGTATGTGAACCCCTTGGGATTACGTGGAATTTTGCATGAATTGGGCATAAAAATGTGCTCTGAACGTCATCTAAGTTACAACAATAGAAGAACACAGTCTGCTGAACATAATACTACACAAACATTAGATGTTGCCATGGTTTAATTGCACATAACATGTAAACATTCACAGTGCAGGGAGGAAAAAGTATGTGACCCTTTGGACTTAATAACTGGTTGACCCTCCTTTGGCAGCAATAACCTCAACCAAACGTTTCCTGTAGTTGCAGATCAGACCTGCACAACAATCTGGAGTCATTTTGGACCACTCCTCTTCACAAAACTGTTTCAGTGTAGCAATTATTCTTGGGATGTCTGGTGTGAATCACTCTCTTAAGGTCATGCCACAGCATTTCAATCAGGTTGAGGTCAGGACTCTGACTGGGCCACTCCAGATGGCGTATTCTGTGCTGTTGCAGCCATTGTTTTGTTGAATTACTTGTATTCTTTGGGTCATTGTCCTGTTGCATCACCCATCCTCTGCGGAGCTTCAGTTGGCGGACAGATGGTCATTACGTTTTCCTGCAAAATGTCTTGATAAACTTTGGAATGAACTTTCCATCAATGACAACAATCCATCCAGGCCCTGAGGCAGCAAAGCAGCAGCCCAAACCATGATGCTCCCTCCGCCATGTTTCACAGTGGGGATGAGGTTTTGATGTTGGTGTGCTGTGCCTTTTTTTCTCCACACATAGTGTTGTGTGTTCTTCCCAAACAACTCAATCTTGGTTTCATCTGTCCACAGTATATTTTGCCAGTAGTGCTGTGGAACATCCAGGTGCTCTTTTGCAAACTTCAAACGTGCTGCAATATTCTTTTTGGACAGCAATGGCTTCCTCCGTGGTGTCCTCCCATGTACTCCATTCTTGTTTAATGTTTTCTTTATTGTAGATGAGTCAACAAAAATGTTTAGCATGTGCCAGAGATTTCTGTAGGTCTTTTGCTGACACTCTGGGATTCTTCTGTACCTCATGCAGCATTCTGCGCTGTGCTCTTGCAGTCATTTTTACAGGACGACCACGCCTAGGGAGAGTAGCAACAGTGCTAAACTTTCTCCATTTGTAGACAGTCTGTCTTACCGTGGACACATGAACATCAAGGCTTTTGGAGATACTTTTGTAACCCTTTCCAGCTTCATGCAAGTCAACAATTCTTGATCGTAGGTCTTCTGAGAGCTCTTTTCTGTGAGGCATGGTTCACATCAGACAGTGCTTCTTGAAACCAGTAAACCTAAAACAGGTGTGTGTTTTTTAAGGGCAGGACAGCTGTCAGCAACACATCCAATATCATCACACTGATTGGAGTCAAGGTTGGCTCACTCCTGGCTCCAATTAGCTCTGGGAGAAGTCATTAAGCTAGGGCCTCACATACTTTTTCCTCCCTGCACTGTGAATGTTTACATGTTATGTGCAATTAAACCATGGCAACATCTAATGTTTGTGTAGTATTATGTTCAGCAGACTGTGTTCTTCTATTGTTGTGACTTAGATGACGTTCAGAGCACATTTTATACCCAATTCATGCAAAACTCCACGTAATCCCAAGGGGTTCACATACTTTTTCTTGCAACTGTATATACTGTATTTTTTCATTGATCACTAGTGCTTTATAAGTTGAGGATTTTGGTTGTCCGTGGTCTTCACATACTATAGTTGTTTTTATTATAGCAGTTAAGTGGTAGATACTTTATTCATCTAAATAGACATTTTGGGTGTTGTTGGTTTTGGCCATGGCACAGAGGGGTTTATCTATAGTGTCTTTATTTTACTATTCCCGCTTTTTCTGTGAATTTTTTATTTTGTGCAATGTTGGGGTTTTAAAATTTAATTTAGGTTGGAGTTTGTCAGGAGTCAAAACCCTTTGTATAATTTGAGGGGCTCCAAAAGAGGGGGGCAAAATAACTTGGAGGGTAATTAGAGTTATTACAGGCATCACAGCATAGAAACCCATTGGCAGCATTGTTAAAGCCCAACTTCGGGCTTCATACTTTTCCAGGCGGAGCCCCCCCCTCCCCCATTCCTGTGCATATCACATGCAATGTCTGTGCGGACCCTTTTTTCCAGCACCTGATTCACATTGCATGGTTCACACCCATGTG
>CATNWA010004459.1:0-19658 GCA_951230385.1 Staurois parvus | reverse complement strand
ATGAACTTCAATCTGCCAGTTGAAAGTCAGTTAAAAGAAAACCTGGTCAAATATGCATTTATTTATTTTTTTTAATTAAATGTTCCTCTGTGTATACCCCTTATTAACCCTTAATTTACTGTAATCAGCCCCAGTTAACTCCTTTTTTTATCTTTCTCCATTTAATTATCTTCCTGATGATTGTTTTTTTCTATGTTATAAACTACTGTATTAATAATTAAAAGTATATATATATATATATATATATATATATATATATATATATATATTATATATATTTTTTTTTTTTTTTTTTGTCTGGTTTGTTTATTATTTTCACACCTTCACTTCTCATCACTCCCGCCTGCTTGTACAGTGAAGTACTGGTATGCCGATGTGGCTGTACCAACACAAGGGACACTGCGCAATCACGGTAATCAGGACCCAGTGATCATGTGATTGATATGTGATCACATGATCACAATGTTAGCAAAGCTGTTATGAGTCAATCTTAATCATAACAGCATTGCTTCTCTTCTTGATGAACTGTGATTTGCCTACAGCTCTCTCATGGTGTATGGGCCAATCACAGCACCCTGTACGTATGATTATCTATAGACAATCACAAATCTCTATTATTTTGAACTGTCATGAACTTAACCCATTCATGACAGTTCAAAGCAAGCATCGCATTGCTCTATCTTGGTTTTCATCCTACTTATCACAGCGCTCCTTCAGTGTTACCTATGAATCTGTCTCCTTCTCTCCCACTTCCTCTTTTTGTAGGTGTCCCCCAAAATCCTGTCCTCTGAGCCACCCTCTTCTCCATCTACACCTTCTCCCTTAGTCTCTTAATTAACTCCCATGGCTTCCAGTACTATCCATCTCTATGTTGATAACATCGAAATCTACCTGTCTTCTCCTCACTTCACCTCTCACTCATCCATTCTTCTTTTGCATTTACTAATTTGCTAAAGTTCAACCTTTCTAAAAACCCTGCTCATAATATCCTCCCCACCCCCTCACACTTGTGCCCTCCTCCATGACTTTTCCATCAAGATCAATAATGCAACTATCAGTCCCTCCCCTCAAACAAGGGTACAAGTTGAAATTTTGGACTCTGACCTGGCCTTTCAGCCCCAAACCCAATTACTGTCCAAATCTTGTTGACTTCACCTCCATAACATCTCCAAAAATATGCCCCTTGTTAACCATTGAAACTACTAAGCAACTCATTCACTTCATTGTTATCTCTTGACTTGACTACTGTAACTCCTTCCTCATAGGCCTACCTCTTTTCAGGCTGTCCCCTCTTCAGTTCATCATGAATGGTGCCCCCAGACTCATCTTCCTTACCAACAGTTCGTTGTCTGCCACCCCTCTGCCAATCTCTCCACTGGCTCTCCCTTGTCCAACAACTACAATTCAAAACATTAACAATAACACACAAAGCAAATTACAACTCTGCCTTGAGCTACATCATCAATCTTGTCTCCAAATGTTACCCAGACCATCATTTCTGCCCCTTCCAAGACCTCCTGCTCTCTGGCTTCCTCCCCTGCTCATCTACTGGACTTTTCCAGAGCCTCTCTCCCATCCTCTTGAACTCTCTTAACCAATCTGTATGGCTATCTCCTACTCTGTCAAATTTTAGGCGATCCCTGAAAACATAACTCTTCAAGTGTTATTAAACCCTGGACCCTGTGTTCACTACATCTGGTCTCCCACAGTACACAGAACATGGAAATGCAAATATTGTAGTAACTATAAACTGCTAAATACCTTTTCTGATAAGCAGTATATAGCAGTCTTGTGACTTCTATCAGTTTCCGGCTGAGCACTGGTTAATCTTGTAGGAGGCATTTTCATTCTCCTATGACTGTCCTATGAGGCTGAGTAACCCTGGCCCTCTGTCTGGACAGTGCAGTGAGCTGATAACACGTAACCTCCCAAAGAAAATAAAAAACTCTCTAGCTATACGAACCAAACTGAGCATGTGCAGAGTGACTCCTAGAACTCTGTACTATCATCAGATGGATTGGAGGCTGTGGAAGAAGGAGAGGATCAGAATATACATGATTAAACAGCCTTTTTACACAATGCAGAGGATTAACCTCTTAGGTTCCACTGTGAGTATAGCAAGCATTGGTTTACTGCATATACAGACTGATTGTACTGTTGTAGGTTTAGTAACAATTTCAGGGAAGCCTATCCTGCCTACAGCTAATAACCAAAACGTGTATTTCTCCCATCAGTTCCTTCCTTTACAGTTCTTACATTTTGTCCCTCCAGCCCCTCCCTATTAAAATGTAAGCTCCCAGGATCAGGCCCTCCTAACCCTCTTATATTTGAACTGTATTGTTGCTGTATTGTCTCCCTTTATATTGTAAAGTGCTGAGCAAACTGTTGGCGTTATATAAATCCTGTATAATAATAATAATAAATAAATAATAATAATAATAATAATAATAGTCAACAAGGCAACTAGGGTCAATAACAGCTAGAGATGTGCACAATGGAACAATGTATGTTGTTCTGGTTCATTTGTTAAGTTAATATTTTTTTTTATTGTCATATTCTTTATGCTAGAATTATTCATTTTTTTATAAATTAGTTTTTAATATTTGTTATTTTCAAATTGATTCAAAATTATGTGCATTCAAAAATTAGTTTGAATTCAAAATAGAAACACATTGCAATACATACAGTAAGGTATATAAATGTGAAATAAGATAATGATTTCCCACTCTGGCTGCTGAATAGAATAAAACAGAATAGAATATAATTCTATTCTGTTCTATTCTTTTTTTATCTATTCTATTTTGTTTTTTTCTATTTAATTTAATTTTTTTTTTGTTTTGTTTTATTTTTATTATATATATTATTTTTCTGCTCTCTTCTATAAAGCTGCCTAAGTATGAAGCACCATCTTATTTCACTTTATACCTTATGGTATTATTGCAATATGTTTCCATTTTTAATTTTAATATTTTTTTTCAAACTCAGATACATCCAAAATTTTAATACATCCAGATTCCTACTCTCTGAATAATGAAAAATGTGTCAGAATTTTGATTTGCAAAAAAACAGCATACCCAGACCATTCTGCCATGGAAATAATTTGTTTGGAATGAACTGGCCCAAATTAACAATTTAAAGTGTCACTAAACCCACATCAATAAAAACGATCAAGAAAAACATGCTGTTTATACTCACTCATTCACTATCGGATTCATTTTCTGTAATCTGCAATCAACCTGCTGTTTTCTCTCTATCTCTCCCTTCTGTCCATGTCCTCAACTCAGTTGGGGATTTTGTAGAGCAGTGTTGGTAGTTACTGCACATGCTCAGTTTTCAGCGAGTTTCCATGTTGAGCATTTTCTTCCTATCACATCTGAGCAGCACATCTGACTATGGAGTCACACATGTGGGGCGTTTACACCCTGGTAAATGACAGCCCACTCCCTCCTCTCCCATGCCCACTAATCAGCTAAACATCAGCTAATCAGCTAATGGAGCTGGATATTACATCTTGATTGATAGGGGCTTCACCTCCCTGTTATTCTAAGACACAAGCTGCAAGGGCGTGACACAGCCTGTGACTGGCAGAAATCTGCCCACACCATGTTATTGCCAAAAAATAATAACAATTTGATTTCAAATATATATTTGTATGACAATTTAAAACAGTTTATAGATATTAATTATTTATTTCTATTCTGTATCCCAAAAGCATTTTTTTTTTTTTTTTTTATTGTAAAACATGTGACCATCAGCAGAGGCCTAGAAGCTCCTCCTAGACAGAATGGGAAACAGCTGGGTCATGTGACAGCTGTATATCTATTAGGAAAAAGTTACTTCAATATTTTTTTTTTTTTCTTTATAAAATAAATACAGTGTCATCATCCATATGCAGAAAGAGAAGGGATAATGAAATTGAACAGTGGGGGGTTTAGTATCACTTTAAGGGGAAAAGGAACCTGGAGTTCTGGTTTAAGTTGAACGATATCAACACATCTGCCAACTGTGTTACAATTTCAAAAGCATATGTTGGGATGCAGCTTTCCCTGATCTGGATAAACCATCTGGGGTCTATATATGACATCATGGATACAATTGTAATTTGTTGAGAATTGTTGTTCCAAAAATGATTGTTGTCTTATCAAAGGTGACCGGCGCCCGGACATGAGTTTCCAGACTCACATACTCTACCTCAACAGCAACATCTTCCCCAGAAAGAGCCTTGACTGAATGCACATTCCTCCATTTGTGGGCAAAAAAAACCCAAACATCTCAAAACAATCTCCTTTTTTGGGCTCATTTTCAAACCTTAATACAATGATAGAAAGCAAAATGCGGGATAATTCATGACAGCTGAGGGAATGCTTGAAACACACAGCCTAGGAGTCTATTTATAGTCAATTTGCTGTGAGAATGTCTCAGGCATTTGTTCAGCTGTCATAAATAAACACATGTTGGTCTAATGCATTTATTTCCTATGATCATCAGCTCCATCTAGTGGCCATAAGTGGCCCTCAGAAGAAGGGATGAAAGAAGGGATGAAAGAAGGGACAAGCGCACCATGTGACCCAGATTGGATCTGAGAGATGCTGCTTAATGGTACATGTAGAGCCTGGCTTTCATGATGACCGGAGCTGTGAAGATGAGCGTCTCTCTATCACTGGGAAGGGGGGGGGGGGGTGGTAATGGAAGGCTCTACCACATGGGGGGCGGGGGTGTTGTTGTTGGTCAATATCAGTCTCTCCCCGCTGGACGGGGAAGGGGGTGTTGTGTTGGACGGTGTCCTTGAGAGCAGATGATTTATGTGTTGCCTAGGGCAGCACAAAACCTAAATACACCAATGCAGTTACCGTTGTTTTATTAGATATTAGTACATATCATTTGAATAGCGCTGCATTTTCAATTATGAACATTTTATGAGGATTGGAGGTTTGACCTTCATGCTAGCTGCTTACTTTCTTACCTCTCGTATACCAATTAGTATTTTACTTTGCTGTACAAGCTGTCTCTTTGTGGAAGGGATTGTTTCTTTGCTGGGAGAGCTATCTCTTTGCTGGATGGGCTGTCTCTTTGTTGGAGCTGTCTCTTTGTTGGATGAACAGTCTCTTTGCTGGAATATCTGTCTCTGCTATACAGGTTGTCTCTTTGCTGGAGGAGATGTCTCTTTGCTGGAGGAACTGTCTCTTTGCTGGACGGGCTGTCACTTTGCTGAAGGGGCTGTCTATTTGGTAAACAAACTATATCTTTGCTAGAGGAGCTGTCTCTTTGCTGGAGGGGCTGTCTATTTGCTAGACAAACTGTTACTTTGCTGGAGGGGCGGTCTCTTTGCTGGTGGGGCTGTCTCTTTGCTGGGCAGGCTGTATCTTTGCTAGAGGAGCTGTCTCTTCACTGGAGGAGCTGTAACTTTGCAGTACGAGCTGTCTCTTTTCAGGAGGGGCTCTATCTTTGCTGGAGGGGTTGTCTCTTTGCTGGATGGCCCGTCTTTTTGCTAGACAAACTGTTTCTTTGCTGGTTGGCCTGTCTCTTTGCCTGATGGGCTGTTTCTTTGCTGGATGGGCTGTATCTTTGCTGTATGACCTGTCTCTTTTGCTGGATGAAAAGTATCTTTGCTGGACGGGCTGTTTCTTCTGGTTGTCACTTTGCTGTACGAGCTGTCTTTGTGTTAGGGGCTGTTTCTTTGCTGGACGAGCTGTCTCTTTTCTGGAGGGGTTGTCTTGTTTCTGGATGGGCTGTCTATTTGCTAGACAAACTGTTCTGTTGCTAGAAGAGCTGTATCTTTGATGGAGGGGCTGTATGTTTGCTAGACGTACTGTTTACTTTGCTGCACAGGCTGTCTCTTTGCTGGATGGACTGTCTCTTTGCTGGACTATGCTGTCTGTTTACCCAGCTGGGTCCAGCAAAGAGACTTCCCAATCCAACAAAGAGACAGCCCAGACCAAGAAGGGACATCCCCATCCAGCAAAGAGACACCCCTATCCAGCAAAGAGGCATCCCTTCTTTGCAATATGGTAATGTCTCTTTGCTGTATGATCTGTCTCTTTGCTGTATGATCTGTCTCTTTGCTAGACGGGCTTTCTCTTTTCTGGATGGCTGTCTCTTTGCTGTAGGGCTGTCACTGCTTGATGGGCTGTCTCTTTGCTGGACGGCTGAATCTTTGCTGGGCAGGCTCTTTGCTGGAGTAGCTGTCTCTTTGCTGAATGGGCAGTCTCTTTGCTAGAGGGGCTGTACGTTTGCTGGACTGGGCTGTTTCTTTGCTGGAGATATTGTCACTTTGCTGGATGAGCTGTTTATTTGTTGGACGGCTTTCTCTTTGCTCTATGGGCTGTCTATTTGCTATACGGACTGTTTCTCTGCTGGATGGGGCTGTCTATTTGCTAGGCAGACTGTTTCTTTGCTGGATGGGTTGTCGTTTTCCTGTATGAGCTTTCTCTTGGCTGGAAAGGCTTTATCTTTGCTGGAGGGGCTGTCTCTTTGCTGGAGGGGCTGTCTCTTTGCTGGATGGGCTGTCTCTTGGTTGGAGGGGTTGTCTCTTGGCTGGAGGGGTTGTCTCTTGGCTGGAGGGGTTGTCTCTTTGCTAGATGGGCTGTCCATTTGCTATATGGACTGTTTATTTTGGTGGAGGGGGTGTCTCTTTGATGGAGGGGCTGTCTATTTGTAGACAGACCTTTTCTTTGCTGAAGGGGCTGTCTCTTGGCTGGAAGTTCTGTCTCTTTGTTGTACAACTATCTCTTTGCTGGATGGGCTGTCTCTTTTCTGGAGGAGCTATCTCTTTGATGGACATGCTGCCTCTTTGCTGGACGGCTGTCTCTTTGCTTGCGGGGCTCTCTCTTTACAGGAAGGGCTATCTCTTAGCTGGAAGGGCTGTCTCTTTACTAGAAGGGCTGTCTCTTCACTGGAGGGGCTGTCTCTTTGCTGGACAAGCTGTCCCTTTGCTGAACTGGCTGTCTCTTTTTTTTGGAGTGGCAGTATCTTTACTTTTTGGCTGTCTCTTTGGTGTATAGGCTTTCTCTCTGCTGCACCGGCTGACTCTGCTAGATGGGCTGTCTCCTTGCCTGACAGGCTATCTCTGTGCTAGATTGGGCTGTCTCTTTGCCCGGTTGGGTACAGCAAAGAAACATCCCAATCCAGCAAAGAGAAAGCCCAGTCCAAGAAGGGACATCCTCATCCAGCAAAGTGACACCCTGTCCAGAAAAGAGACATCCTATCTTTGCAATATGGGGATGTCTATTTGCTGTATGGGTTGTCCCTTTGCTGGACAGGCTGTCACTTTGCTGTAAAAGCTGTCTCTTTGCTGCATGGGCTGTCACTGCTTGATGGGCTGTCTCTTTACTGGACAGGCTGTCTCTTTGCCGGAGGAGCTTTCTCTTTGCTGGAGGAGCTGTCTCTTTGCAGCATTAGCAGTCTCTTTGCTGGATGGGTTGTCACTTTGCTGTATGGGCTGTCTCTTTGCTGGGGGGGTTGTCCTTTTTCTGGACTGGGCTGTCTCTTTGCCCCATAGGGTCCAGCAAAGAGACTTCCCAATCCAGCAAAGAGAAAGCCCAGTCCAAGAAGTGGCATCCACATCCAGCAAAGAGACACCCCTATCCAGCAAAGAGACATCACATCTTTGAAATATGGAAATGTCTCTCTTTGCTGCACAGGCTATTTCTTTGCTGGATTAGCTGTCTCTTTACTGGATGGCCTGTCTCTGCTGCATTTGCTGTCTCTGCTAGTCAGGCTGTCTCTTTGCCTGAGGGGCTATCTCTTTGCTGGATTGGGCTGCCTTTTTGTCCATTTGGGTCCAGCAAAGAAATATCACAATCCAGCAAAGAGATAGCCCAGTCCAAGAAGGGACTTGCCCATCCAGCAAAGAGACATCCCTGTCCAGCAACAAAAACATCCCATATTTGCTATATGGGGATGTCTCTTTACAAGATGGTCTGTTTCTTTGCTGGACTGGGCTGTCTCTTTGCCCAGTTGAGTCCAGCAAAGAGACAACCCGGTCCATGAAGGGACATCCCCATCGAGCAAAGAGACACCCCTGTCCAGAAAAGGGACATCCTGTATTTTCAATATAGGGATGTCTCTTTGCTGGATATGCTGTCTCTTTGCTGGATGAGCTGTCTCTTTGCTGTACAAGATGTCTCTTTGCTGGATGGGCTGTCTCTTTTCTGAAGGAGCTGTCTCTTTGCTGGATGGGCTGTCACTGCTTGATGGGCTGTCTCTTTGCTGGACGAGCTGTCTCTTTGCTTGATGGGCTGTCACTTTGCTGTACAAGATGTCTCTTTGCTGGATGGGCTGTCTCTTTTGTGGAGCAGCTGTCTCTTTCCTGGATGGGCTGTCACTGCTTGATGGGCTGTCTCTTTGCTGGACAGCTGTCTCTTTGGTGTATGAGCGGTCTCTTTGCTGGATGCACAGTCTCTTTGCTGGATGGGTTGTCTCTTTGCTGGAGGGGCTGTCTCTTTGCTGGACTGGGCTGTCTCTTTGCCAAAGAGACAGCCCTAGACCAAGAAGAGACATCCCAATCCAGCAAAGTGACACCCCTGTCAGCAAAGAGACATCTCGGCTTTGCAATATGGGAATGTCTCTTTGCTGTATGAGCTTTCTCTTTGCTGGATAGGCTGTCTCTTAACGGGATGGACTTTCACTGCTTGATGGGCTGTCTCTTTGATGGATGGGCAGTCTCTTTGCTAGAGGGGCTATATATTTACTGGACTGGACTGTCTCTTTGCTGAAAAAAGCTGTCACTTTGCTGCATGAGCTGTCTTTTTGCTGGACAGGCTGTCTTTGTGCTATACGGACTGTTCCTTTCCTGGAGGGGTGTTTATTTGCTAGGTAGACTGTTTAATTTCTGGAGGGGCTGTCTCTTTGCTGGAGGGGCTTTTTTTTGCTAGACAGACTGTTTCTTTGCTGGAGGGGCTGTCTCTTTGCTGGACGCTTTTTCACTTTGCTGCACAAGCTTTCTCTTTGCTGGAAAGTCTTCATCTTTGTTGGACAGGCTGTCTCTTTGCTGGATGAACTGTTTCTTTGATGTATGGGCTGTCTCTTTGCCGGGTGGCTTGTCTCTTTGCTGGAAAGCTTGTCTCTTTGCTGAATGGCTTGTCTCTTTGCGCGGGTGGCTTGTCTCTTTGCCGGGTGGCTTGTCTCTTTGCTGGATAGCTTGTCTCTTTGCTAGATTTGCTGTCTCTTTTCTGGAAGGGCTGTGTCTTGGCTTTAAGTTCAGTCTTTTTGTTGGACGGGCTGTCTCATTTCTGGATGGGCTGTCTATTTGCTAGGCATACTGTTTCTTTGCTGGAGGGGCTGACTGTTTGCTGGATGGGTTGTCACTTTGCTGTACAAGCTTTCTCTTTGCTGGAAAGGCTGTCTCTTTGCTTGAAGAGCAGTTTATTTGCTTTATGGGCTGTAGCTTTGCTGTACGAGCCAGGGGCGGACTGACCATTTGGAAACTCGGGCACTGCCCAAGGGCCCAGGGTCAGTAGGGGCCCCATGAGATGCCCCTGGTACCTTATTCATAGGCTTTTTTTTTTAGTTTGGGCAAGGACACAGGGGCCCCATGATCCCCTATTGCCCGGGGGACCCATGAGTTGTCAGTCCGCCCCTGGTACGAGCTGTCTCTTTGCTGGAGGGGCTGTGAATTTTTTGGATTGGCTGTCTCTTTTCTGGAGGCTCTGTCTCTTGGCTGGGGGTTCTGTCTCTTTTCTGGAGGAGTTGTCTCTTTGCTGTACAGGCTGTAACTTTGCTGTACAAGCTGTCCCTTTGCTGGATGGGCTGTTTATTTGCTAATTGGACTGTTTCTTTGGTGGAGGGGCTGTCTCCTTAATGGAGGGGCTGTAACATTTCTGGATGGGCTGTCTCTTTGATGTTGAGCTGTCTCTTTGCTGGATTGGCTGTGTCTTTTCTGGAGAAGCTGTCTCTTTGGTGTACAGGTTGTCTCTTTGCTGGACGGCTGTCTCTTTGCTTGAGGGGCTGTCTCTTTTCAAGAGGGGCTGTCTCTTAGCTGGAATGGCTGTCTTTTTACAAGAAGGGCTGCCTCATTGATGGAGGGCTATTTCTTTGCTGGACGAGCTGTCCCTTTGCTGAACTGGCTGTCTCTTTTTTTGGAGTGGCAGTATCTTTGCTGGTTTGGCTGCCTCTTTGCTGCACGGGCTTTCTTTCTGCTGCACTGGCTGTCTCTTCTGCACCGTCTGTCTCTGCTAGATGGGCCATCTCTTTTCCCAGTTGGGTCCAGCAAAGAAATATCCCAGTCCAGCAAAGAGAGAGCCCAGTCCAAGAAGGGACATCCTCATCCAGCAAAGAGACATCCCTGTCCAGCAACAAAACATCCCATCTTTGCTATATGGGGATGTCACTTTGCTGGACAGTCTGTTTCTTTGCTGGACTGGGCTGTCTCTTTCCCAGTTGGGTCCAGCAAAGAGACATCCCAATCCAGCAAAGAGACAGTCTAGCAAACAGGCAGTCTAGCAAAAATCACCCATCACACAGTTAACCCTTTGATTGCCCCCAAATGTTAAACCCTTCCTGTCCAGTGCCAGTGGGGGTTTTTTTTTTAGCACTGATCACTGTATTGGTGTCAATGGGGATGTCAGTGGCACCAAGTCAGTTCCCCCCCAGTGTTAGAATGTGCACTGCAGTACCGCTATATGCGGCTAATCGTCGCCATTATTAAATCAAAAAAAAAAAAAATACCAGTATCTATACCGCTATTTGTAATCACTATAACTTTCACATAAAGCAATGTATTGGGATTGTTTTTAGCAAAGACATGGAGCAAAACGCATTTTGGCCTAAATTTATGACAAAATTTGATGTTTGTTTTTTTTTTTTTTTTTTTTTTTTACTGGACTTCTTCTATGCTGCCCTATAGTAGAAAATACCATCGTAAATCACCTTAATCAAAAATTTGCAGATATTAATACTCCCCATCAAAACATCTGCATTGATGAGTCCCTCATTAATTTTTCTGGCCATCTTCCATTCAAACAATTTCTCCCCAGCAAAACCAACTGTCCACCTGTGAGCCAATACAGTGAATTCTCTGCAAACACAACCCAAAAATATTCAATAAACATCTATTAAATCAAAATTATAGGTTCGCAAACACATCACACCAACTCATACAATAGTGTCATCCAATATATAGATAAATATCGTGCTGCGCTCCTCTATTATTATCAAAGACACGTTGATTACGTGTAAAATATAAACTAAAATAAAATCTAATACTAATAAAATAAATATACTATCTGAAGGAAACGTCTATAACTGTCATTGGCTGAACTTTCTAATTGCTTCATTCAAATCTCCCGCCGGATTTATATGTGACGTCACAGACAATCCGCTCTCTTACCGCCCAAATGCGATACGGAGAACCGACCGCATCCATTTAATGTTTTATCTGGGAAGATCGATCAACCCTTCCATTCATTCCAGGCTCTGCGATCAGCCAAACATCGTTATAAGGACATTGCAAATATTCATATAAAGAAAATTCGTTTAAGATTTCTGTTTTCCCTCCAATCCCTCAGAATACAAAACCCGACAAGATCTAGTTATTTAGTCTGTTGATTTAGTTGTAGAGAAGAGATCAATGAAAAGTCTACAGAACAAGAAAACACTTCCTGCACTAGAAACATCGACACCGAGATCTCCTGGATACATTTCTATGGACTTCTCGTCAGACAAACATTACTGGCTGATGGAGACAAAACGCCCACAGCTGTGATTGGCTCAGAGTTCAAATCGCTGTCATCACATTCTGCCCGCCGGAATTGTGTAGATCGTTCCAGACAAAATATTCCGCCCGATTATACCGCCAAATCCGACCTGAGAACTGATTTCAGATGAGACATTTATCCGAGAAGTAATTATCATCGCTTTTTTCATCCCAAGTAGATGTATTGATGAGTCTGGAGATGGATTTCCATATTTACCGAATCATGTAACACATTGTGAATACAAGTATTGTAAATTCCATGATCACATCTGTATACGATGATGTCACTGACCGATTTTGTGTGTCCCTCCTTCAGACATTGTAGCAGTTACAGATCCCCCTCCCCCCATAATCACATTCCAGAATATTCATAAAAAACAAATGTGAACTGACTGGTTAGAAATAAGGAGACTGCCAGAGAAATCCGGGACAATGTATCCAGAGAGAACATATGACATAGAAGCGGGAGATAGAGAGGAGTGTGGGATTGGTGTCCATAGAAGCCGTATGGCCGCCCTTTGTATGGAGAAGTGGGGGCTCTGAGAAGAACCGTTGTGTTGGCGGATAGAAGGAATCCTTGTGGGGGGATTACTTGCTCTTGGCGGCCTTGTGGCACTCGGTCTTCTTGGGCAGCAGCACGGCCTGGATGTTGGGCAGGACTCCTCCTCCCTGGGCGATGGTGACGCCGCCCAGCAGCTTGTTGAGCTCCTCGTCGTTGCGGACAGCCAGCTGGAGGTGTCGGGGGATGATGCGGGTCTTCTTGTTGTCTCGGGCGGCGTTGCGGACCAGCTCCATGGGATCTCAGCCGTCAGATACTCCAGGACGGCGGCCAGATAGACGGTGAGCTCGGCCCCCGACCCGCTCGGCATAGTTGCCCTTCCTGAGCAGGACGGTGAACACGACCGACGGGAAAACTGCAGACCGGCCCGGGGACGCGATCGGGTCTTGGCCTTAGCCCGAGCATTGCCTCCTTGTTTGCCGCGACCAGACATGATTGAGATGACTGACGAATCACACACAGATAGGCCCCAGCAGCCGCTTCCTCTCCTTTTATACACTCCATGCTATGACGTCACACACGCTGGGGGATTGTTTGGTTTGAATTCAGCTAATAGCGTCAGACTTGCTTCTACACCAATCTGTTCACGAGAAAGGAAAAAGACGTCATTTCCGTCACGTGACCGAGTCCTCCAATAGAAGAGTGAGAAGTAAGAACGGCTCCTTTGCATAGTCCGCCTATAAATAGCAGCACATGAGGGCGGCTCTACAGCAACACTTTCTCCGCAGCCTGCCAAGCAGTGGTGAACCATGATCATGCCTGAACCAGCCAAGTCTGCGCCGGCGCCCAAGAAGGGCTCCAAGAAAGCCGTGAACCAAGACCCAGAAGAAGGAACGGCAAGAAGCGGAGGAAGGACTAGGAAGGAGAGTTATGCCATCTACCGTGTACAAGGTGCTCAAGCAGGTCCACCCCGACACGGCACATCTCGTCCAAGGCCATGAGCATCATGAACTCCTTCGTCAATGACATCTTCGAGCGCATCGCCGGCGAAGCTTCCCGCCTGGCTATCATTACAACAGCGCTCCACCATCACCTCCCGGGGAGATCCAGACCGCCGTCCGCCTCCTCCTGCCCGGAGAGCTGGCCAAGCACGCCGTCTCGAGGGCACCAAGGCCGTCACCATAAGTACACCAGCGCCAAGTAATCCCCCGCCGGGGGCCCCATTCCATCCCAACAAGGGACACAAAGGCTCTTCAAGAGCCGCCACCATTTCCAATCACTGAGCTGTCATCACATTGTATTGCCGCTAGGAGGCGTCCCCCACACGTCACACTTTACACCTGGACATTCGTCATTCTGTCTCGTAGTACAATGGGCCTCCCTCGTTGGATACACATTGGAGGGGGCACTCTGGTTTGGGGGAATCTACAGGAATGTTGTAGAATGTAATGGCCGGCCTTCCATGAGTGATGACATCGACGTCATTGTTGGTACAGATCTGATTGGATAGGTGTAAATCAGAATATGTTATTCTAGGTACAAGACAAATCCGCCCGAGCCGCCACATTCTCCCTGATTCGGGATGTTCTGATGTTTTCCCTCATTGGTGATGTAAAGGGTCTCATTTTGTACATTGAATAATGCCCTGCTAAGTGGAGCCGGAAAATAAACCCGCCGCGATCGCATTGTATATCTTCCCCGAAACAGAAGACAAGTATAGTTCCCATCCTATGGAGGGCGATCCTATATTAATCCAGGAATATAGATCATAGGGGCAAAAAGGGGGGAAGGTTCGCTTTGTGTTTGATGAATTTAGGACTTTCCAGAGCAGGGTATTTGGGGGGGGGGGATATACAGGGGGTGCTGCTGGGGGATGGGTGACATTGTCATATCAGGGGGATGGGGGCATTGTCAGTATACCCGGGGGATCGTGGGGGGTGGGGGACTTTTCAGGATGGGGATTCTGGCACACTTGGCTAGTTTAGGGCTCATCTGCTTCCCGTTATTACTGACACACATCCCCGGGATTTGTGTTCCCCCTTTTTCATCATTTCCCGGGATCAAAATATGGGACAATATTTCACCCCATCCACCCAACTTTAAACGTAGGAAAACCGACTCAGACCATCAATGGGGAAACATTGGCTCTTTTTTATTTAAATTTTCGGTTTTTTTTTATTATGAGATTTTCAGTGATTAAATAAAAGAAATGATCTTCCCTAAAACGGAAAAAGGATGCGGTCGGGTTCCCCCATCGGATTTGGCGGTAGAGGGCGGATTGCTGTGAACGTCACATAGAATTCCGGCGGGGAGATTTGAAAGAAGCAATAAGAAAGTGAAACCAATGACAGTTTATAGACGTTTCCTTCAGATCGAAAAACATCATCTTTTTTTCTACGTGGAGTGTGAAGAGGAGAGAATGAGATCTGTTCCCTCAGTCGGAGGATCGTTGTTCGGTATATATTCAACGATCTCGATCGCTTCAGGAGAAACTCATCACAACTAAAGGAAGGTGGCGGATAAGAATCCACCCTGAATAAGATGACATTTCCCCATAGTCTCAATACGAAATGACTTAACTATGAATGTATAATATAAATAAAAAATAATCAATAAAATAAAATTTACAACCTTCAATTCCCCCCCCCCCCCCAAACCCCCTTTATTACATTCCAGAAAATTTTTTAACAACAAAACTTTAGATCCCGACTTGGGGGAGGAGCCACCGGCCATAATGATCTATAATGGACCAGTTCCTGCTTTCCTCTTTTTCATATCGCCTGATTTCCTCCCTGCGACGGAATCGCTTGATAAAGAGGAGGTTTAAGAAATTGGACATGCAGACTGAGTGCCGTCGATCTTAGAATCACCGCACACTTCACTCATTTGGGGCAGTCACGGGGCCAAAACCAGAGTGTGGAGCCACAGTGTGGCTGGTGGAGGGCAGCAGCAATGGGGAGGCCATACAGCACCCTATGACAAAATGGAAACCACCAGCAGTGTGAGGAGACCTGAAAGTGGCACATGGCAGAGTGTGGCGATAGAGACAGCAGCAATGGGAGGCCGTACAGGGACCCATGACACACTCTGGACCTGGCAGCAGCATGAGGAGGCGGTACAGGGGCCCATGACAGATTACGGGCCTGGCAGCAGCATGAGGAGTCGGTACAGGGGCCCATGGCAGATTACGGGCCTGGCAGCAGCAATGGGAGGCCGTACAGGGACCCATGACACACTCTGGACCTGGCAGCAGCAGCATGGGGAGGCGGTACAGGGGCCCATGACAGATTACGGGCCTGGCAGCAGCATGAGGAGTCGGTACGGGGGCCCATGACACACTCTGGACCTGGCAGCAGCATGAGGAGGCGGTACAGGGGCGCATGACAGATTACGAGCCTGGCAGCAGCAACTTGGACAGGAGGACGTTCAGCTTCTGCACCGTCGGGTGCGTGCTCGCAAACTGTTGTCTCTTGGAAACGGATTCCAAGAAAGACTGCTGACGGAATCCGTGAAGAGGAGTAGCAGGAGAAGGAGCATCTGAACGAGCGGAATATGCCAAACAAGCGACAACAGGGGCCCATGACAGATTACGGGCCTGGCAGCAGCATGAGGAGTCGGTACGGGGGCCCATGGCAGATTACGGGCCTGGCAGCAGCTATGGGAGGCCCGTAATCTGCCAGCACCCTATGACAAAAAATGGAACCCACCAGCAGTGTGAGGAGACCTGAAAGTGGCACATGGCAGAGTGTGGCGATGGAGACAGCAGCAATGGGAGGCCGTACAGGGACCCATGAGAGACTCTGGACCTGGCAGCAGCATGAGGAGGCGGTATAGGGGCCCATGGCAGATTAGGGGCCTGGCAGCAGCTATGGGAGGCCCGTAATCTGCCAGCACCCTATGACAAAAAAATGGAACACACCAGCAGTGTGAGGAGACCTGAAAGTGGCACATGGCAGAGTGTGGCGATGGAGGCAGCAGCAATGGGAGGCCGTACAGGGACCCATGAGAGACTCTGGACTTGGCAGCAGCATGAGGAGGCGGTATAGGGGCCCATGGCAGATTAGGGGCCTGGCAGCAGCTATGGGAGGCCCGTAATCTGCCAGCACCCTATGACAAAAAATGGAACACACCAGCAGTGTGAGGAGACCTGAAAGTGGCACATGTTTGGGGCATGATTCATGGCGGATTTAGTCAGTTGTGTCAGGAACTGGTGGTTTGAAATCCAGACTAATCCACGCCTGATTCATTTTCACAAACGTGAGTCTCTCCACACTTTGGGTGGACAGTCGTGTCCTCCGCGGAGTTGCAATACCTCCTGCCGCACTAAACACGCGCTCCGATGCCACGCTACTGGCCGGGCATGACAGCCTTTCAAGGGCAAATTCAGCTAGTTGGGGCCAAAGGTCAAGTTTCGTTGCCCAGTAGTCAAGGGGATTGTCTACCTCGGTTGGCAGGGTGCTGTCCAAGTAGGCCTAAGCCTGTTGTTTGAGGTCCTGCTCCAGGTCCACCTGATGCTGCTGCTGCTGCTGCGGCTGGTTTAGTAGTTTCCTCACTGCGCTGGTGAAGAAAGCTACTCATCATCGACTGCAGACTGAGGCAGCCGCTGCTGGTGGTGGAGCTGCCACTGCTCCTACCACACCCACCCCTCCCCTGCTGCCATGGCAGCGGAACACGAGCGCACAGGGCCCACAGTGTCTGAGGATGGACGTTGGCGCAGACAGGCAGAGACCAGCTGACTACATAGGTGTTTTTTATAGTACGTTATTTTGGCCTCCCTCTCAGCAGGTGTGAAAAAGGCCACCATTTTTGAACGGTAGCGAGGGGTCCCAACAAGGTGGACAGCCAAAAGTCATCCCTCTGTCTGATGGTTATTATTCGGCTGTCGCTACGCAAGCAACCGAGCATGCTATGGGCCATTTGTGCCAAGGAATGCGAGGGACTCCCTGCCTCCATCTCCACAGCATACTGCCACGGTGCGTCTAGGTCCTCTGTCTCCTCTTCCTCCTCCTCTACCAGATGCTCCTGCTCCTCCACTCCTGTCCGCTGAGTGGAAAAAAAAACACCCATTTCACTCAATAATTCCTGAGCACCAATGTCCTCCTCTACCTCCTCCTCTTCTTCCAGTCCTGCCCCCACAGGGGCCATGTGGCGTTGAGATCTGTGCGCCACGTCTACCGCACCCTGACCAGCCATTGTTAACAGCATTTGTTCCAGGACGTGCAACAGAGGAATGACGTCGTTCATCCCATAGTCCTGCCGACTCACGAATAGCGTGGCCTCCTCAAAGGGCCTGAGCAAGCGCAGGTGTCACGCATGAGCTGCCAATGGCTGACATCTAAGTTACACAGGGAGTACCTTTATCTGCTTTTAACATCAGGAAATCTGTGATGGCCTTTTGCTGTTCGTAAAGGGTCTAACATATGTAGGGTTGAATTCCACCTTGTTGCAACGTCACAGCCATGAGGAGTCGGTATAGGGGCCCATGGCAGATTAGGGGCCTGGCAGCAGTTATGGGAGGCCCATAATCTGCCAGCACCCTATGACAAAAATGGAACACACCAGCAGTGTGAGGAGACCTGAAAGTGGCACATGGCAGAGTGTGGCGATGGAGACAGCAGCAATGGGAGGCCGTACAGGGACCATGAGCGACTCTGGACCTTGGCAGCTACGCATGAGGAGGCGGTATTATAGGGGCCTACATGGCAGAATTAGGGGGCCTGGCAGCAGCTATAGGAGGCCCGTAATCTTGCCAGCACCTATGTTCAAAAATTCAACACACCAGCAGTGTGTGAGGAGACCTGAAAGTGCTGGCACATTTGGCAGAGTGTGGCGATGGCGACAGCCCGCAATGGTGAGGCCGTACAGGGGACCCGATGACCGAGCTCTGGGACTTGGCAGCAGCATGAGGACGGCGGTATATAGGGGCTTATGTGGCAGATTAGGGGTGGCCAGGCAGCTATAGGAGGCCGTAATCTGCCAGCACCCTATGTGTCAAAAAAGTTCACACACCAGCAGTGTGAGGAGACTGGAAAGTTGGCAGTGCAGAGTGTGGCGATGGCGACGAGCCGGCACTGGTGATGCCGATACAGGGGGACCAAGACAAGACTCAGAACTTGCGCAAGCGAGCATGGAGGAGGCGGTAAATAGGGGCCCATGGTGCAGAATTGAGGGCCTGTCAATCGCTATGTCGGACCATTTAACTTGCACAGCACCCTATGTCAAAAAATTTAACTACAGCACCGCCAAACCAGCAGGTGTGAAGAGACCCTGAAAGTGGCACATAGGTCGAGCATAGCTGTGTGAGGGCGTATGGATGAACAGCAGCAATGGGAGGGCCGTAACAGGGACCCCATGAGAGTACCTCTGGACCTTGGCAGTGCCGAGCAATGAAGGAGGCGGTATATAGGGGCCCATGGCAGAATAGGGCCCCTGCCCTAGCAGCTATAGGAAGGCCCGTAATCTGCCAGCACCCTATGTCAAAAATTTACACCCGCAGTGTTGAAGCACCTAAAAGTGGCAATGGCAGAGTTTGGCGATGGGGGACAGCGGGCAAGGGGAGGCCGTCAGGGACCAGGGACAGACTCGGGAAATTTGGGGCAAGCGGGAAATGAGGAGGCGGTTTTTATGGGGGCCAGGGAGATTGGGGGCCCTTTGGCAGCAGTATGGGGGGCCCCGAAATTTGCCGGGCACCCTTGTAAAAAAATTTTAACACACCAGCAGTGGGGAAGAGACTGAAAGTGGACAGGGGCAGGGTGTGGCGATGGGGGAAAGCGGGCCAATTTGGGAGGCCTTTTACAGGGACCATGAAGACTCTGGCCCTTGGCAGCGCTGAGGAGGGGGGGTATATGGGGGCCCATGGCGTTTGGGGGCCCTGGCAGCATATGTGGGGCCCCGTAATCTCCCCTGCCCCCTTTATGTAAAAAAATTTAAAACACCAGCAGTGTGAAGAGATGAAAGTGGCCCCAGGGGCAGCAGAGTGTGGGTTTGGAGACAGCAGCAATGGGGGCCCGGTACGGGCCCCATGAAGATTTTGGAGGGGCAGCAGCAGGGGGGAGGTTGGAATTTTGGGGGCCCCATGGCGTTAGGGGCCGGGGCCGCACCCTATTTTGGGCCCGTAATCTCCCTGCACCCTATGTCAAAAAATTTAACACACCCGCATTGTAAAAGAGACCTGAAAGTGGCACTTTGGAAAGCAGAGTTTTGGGCGTGGAGACGCAACCCAATGGGGGGCCGTACAGGGCCAGGGACGGGACTCGGAATTTGGCCCGCAGCATGAGGAGGCGGTTTTATGGGGGCCCCATGGCGATTGGGGGCCCTGGAAAGCAGCTATGTGGGGCCCGTAATTTGCCTGCCCCCCTTTTTTAAAAAAAATTTAAACACCCCAAAGCAGTGTGAAGAAAACCTGGAAAGTGGCACATGGCAGCGGGTTTGGGGCCCGATGGAGAAAAAGCAGCTTTTGGGAGGCCG
>CATNWA010004458.1:0-14716 GCA_951230385.1 Staurois parvus | reverse complement strand
CAAGTTTAACGGGCCTTCCTATAGCTGCTCCCCGGGCCCCCTAATCGGGCCATAGGCCCCTATAACCGCCTCCTCATGCTGCGCTAGGCCCCAAAGCTCTCAGGGGTCCCCGGTACGGCCTCCCATTCTGCTGTCCTCCCCCACACCGCCAGGTCCCCACATTCAGGTCTCTTCACACTCCCGGTGGTTTGAATTTTTTTGACATGGGGTTGCTGGCAGATTACGGGCCCCCTTTTGCTGCGGGCCGGGCCCCTAATTTTGCCAGGGGCCCCATATACCGCCTCCTCATGCTGCTGCTAGGCCCCAAAAGGCTCCAGGGGTCCCTGTAGGGCCCCCCCATTGCTGTTTTCTCCATCGCCACCCCTCTCCCCAATGTCCACTTTCAGGTCCCCTCACACTGTTTGGTTTGGGGTTAAATTTTTTTGACATGGGGGTTGCGGGCCCAGTTTAAACGGCCCCCATTGCTGCTCCCCGGGCCCTTAACTGCCATGGGCCCCTGAAACCCCGCCTCTTCATGCTGCTGCCCCGGGGTCCAAGTGTCTAAAGGGTCCCTTTTACGGCCCCCTTCATTGCTTCCACTCTGCCATGTGCCACTTTGAAATCTCCTCCCCACCCCTGGGGGTTTGGGTCCTTTTTGGGCCCCATAGGTTGTTTGGGCAGATTACGGGCCCTTCCATTGGGGGGGGGGCCCCCGGGCCCCCAAAATTGGGCCCCATGGGCCCCCGTACCCCCTGTCCCCGCTCGGCTGTTTCCCCCATGGACCTGGGTCCCTTTTACGGCCCCCATTGCTGCTTGCCAGGGGGCAGCAGGGCCCGCAGCTGTGTCAGGGGGAGGCAAACGGCCACGGGTAAAAGCAGCAGCTCCACTGCACCTACCACCACACCAAAAGTATGGGGGCCGATGGGGGAAACGGAGGAAGTAGCGGGCCCGCCATGAAAAAGTAAGCGGGTAAAAAATTTCCTACTCGGGGGTGTGGCAAGTTTTCGTAAAGCCCCCGAGGAATAAACGAAAGCCCTAATTTGGGCTATGTGGACAAAAGTCAAGCCCTGGGCCCGGGGGCCCATGTTGGGACTACAGCGTTGCGTCAAACATATGCAAAACTCGCCCTTTTGGTGGCCTGGGGAAAAAAAGTGATAAAAAAAAAACGGCGGTTTCTGCCTGCCCCACCCATTCCCCTTTTTTTCATAGGGTTTCTTTTGGGAGAAAAAGCGGCCTTCCAAGGGGGCCCGCCCGTCCCCATATCGGCCCTGGGCCCCCGTACCCCTGGTCCCCCTAAGGGGCTTTCTGGTCCCCCCAGTGTACCTGGGTCCCCGTACGGGCCTCCCCTTGCTTCCACCCCTGCCATGTGCCACTTTGAAAGGGCTCCCTTACACTCCGCGGTTTTTTTCCCTTTTGCATAGTTGCTGGCAGAAATTTCCCGGGCCTTTCCCTAGGTGCCCGCCAGGCCCCCTATCGGCCATGGGCCCCCCCTACCTCCTGGGCACGCTGCTGCTGAGCCCCAAAAAGTGTGAACCTGGGTCCCTGTACGGCCCTCCCTTGCTTCCACTCTGCCATGTTTCCCCCCTTTTAGGTTCCCCAAAACCTTCCCGCGGGTTTTTTCCCTTTTTTTCATAGGTTGCTGGGGAGATTAACGGGCCCCCGATAGGGCCGCCAGGCCCCCCTATCGGCCATGGGCCCCCCCCTCCTCCTGGGCACGCTGCGGGGTGGGGCCCACCCGGGTGACCTTGGGGCCCTGTAAAGGGGCCCCCCCATTTGGGGTTTCCCCTCTGCCATGTGCCTTTTTTAAAGGGCTCCCCACACTCCTCGGTTTTTTCCCCTTTTTGTCATAGGTTTTTCTGGGAGATTTTGCCGGGCCTTTTCCCTAGGTCCCCCCCAGGGCCCCCTATCGGCCATGGGCCCCCCCACCTCCTGGTCACGCTGGCGCTGGTCCCACAAGGGGACCTGGGTCCCTTACGGGCCCCCCATTGCTCCCAAATCCTGCCCCGTGCCCTTTTAGGTCTCCTCACCTCCTGCGGTTTTCCATTTTTTCCCTAGGTTCTGGCAGATTAAACGGCCTTCCCCTAGGTGCCCCCCCAGGCCCCATATCGGCCAAGGGGCCCCCCCCCTTTCCTCCTGGTCACCCCCTGGGTGCTGGGCCCAAAAGTTGGGCCTGGGCCCCCGTACCGGGCCCCCCATTGCTTCCACCCCTTTCCATGTGCCCCTTTGAGCTCCCCCCAAAACCCCTGCAGTTTTCCATTTTTTTCATAGGTTTTCTGGCAGATTTAAAAAAGGCCTTCCCTAGGGTTTTCCCCCAGGGCCCCAAAAATTCCCGGGCCCTGGGGCCCCCCGGACCTCCTGGCCCCGCGCTTGGGTGGGGCCCAAAATGTGACCTGGGGCCCTGTACGGCCTCCCATTGCTTCCCCCCTCTGCCCTGTCCACTTTGAGGGCTCCCCACACTGCTGGTGTGGGTTTAATTTTTTGACATAGGGTGGGTGCAGATTACGGGGGCCCCCCATTGCTGGGGTTGGGCCAAGGGGGCCCCTAAACCCGCCATGGGCCCCCGTTAAACCCACTCCTCATGCTGTGACGTTGCAACAAGGTGAATTCCCAAACCCCACAAAAAGTTAAAAACTTTCCCTTAAACGAACAGCTAAAGGGCCCTTTACAGATTTCCTGATGTTAAAAAACGGATAAAGGGACTTCCCTTGTAACTTTTGAAAGTCAGCCATTGCCCGCTCATGCGTGGGCCACCTGCGCTTGCTCCAAGGCCCCCTTTTAGGGGGCCACGCTATTCGTGAGTCGGGAGGACTTTTTGGATGAACGAGGGCAAATCGGCCATGGGCCCCCCCTAAACCCCCTTTTTCAAAACCCGATTCTGGTCCCACATGTGACCTGGGTCCCTGAAACCCCCCCCTCCCATTGCTCCCACCCCATTCCCCAAAGTCCCCACTTTGAGGTCCCTCACACCCTTTCCGTGTTCCATTTTGTCAAAAGGTTCCCGGCAGATAAAAAAGGCCTTCCATGGGTCCCCACCGGGCCCCCAAATGGGCCATGGGCCCCCCCGTACCGCCGGGAACCCCGGGCTGCTGGGCCCACAGGGGTGACCGGGGCCCCCTTAACCCCCCCTCCCATTCCCTCCCATTTCTGCCATGTGCCATTTTTCAGGTCTCCTAAACACTCCCGGGTTTTCCATTTTTTTCCATTTTTTGCTGTATGGCCTCCCATTGCTGCTGGCCCTCCACCGCCACCCCCGTGCTCCAAAACACGGGTTTTGGGGCCCCGGACGGGCCCAAAATGATGAAGTGTGCGGGATTCTAAATCGACGCACCCCCATTTTGCTTGCCCCATACGACTGACAGTTTTAAATTTCTTTTCCCCCAGCAAAACTCCAAGGCTTTTAAAATTTAAAGGTACATTTTTCTTGCACTAATATTAATCTCCTGAAGCCTAGAAAAAACCCCTTTTTTAAAAAAATTTTCACAGCAAATTTTAAATTCGACCCCGAATCAAAATTTTTTTGGCCCACAAATTCGCCGAATCAGCCCGAATCAAAATTTTTCATTTTTTCCCCAAAATCTCTAATCGTGATTTCAGATTTTGGGCCCTGCCCAAAACTGCCCTTCCTCTTTCTCCCTGCTGTAAACCCCACTGAAACTAACTGAGTATATTTCGGGCCGGGCAAAAAGAAAATCAGGAAATCAAGCCAAAGTTTAATCTAATAATTGTTTTTTTTTTGGGTTTTGTAATGAACCCAGAATTAGGTGCGCTGCTGTTTTAAAAGTCAACTAAAAGTTTAAAAAAAAAATCAATAACAAACCAAAAAAAATGTGAGGGCCAGAATCTAGTACCCGCTGAGTCTGTCAATAAAAATTTTGGGTTATTGAAATTGAAAACCCCACATAAAAGGCAAAAAAAGGTGCCCCCAAAACCCAAATACTTTAAAAGATTGATGTTTTTCTCTTTGTCACCATGGAGTCCCCCCTTTTAAGAAACAAATGGGTAAAAAATCCCATATGAAACCTGATATTGGGGGTTATTGTTTTATAGTATAATTCAAAACAGATTTTTGTCTACCCTTTTTATAAATGTATGTTTTTTTGATATATTATAAAAACCGGGATGGGCTCTTAACAAAAAGGGGTTTCCATATTTTTCCTATCTTTATTTTTTTTTTCCCTAGGCGCCCCTTTCTGAATAAAAAGGGTTTTCCACCATGGGGGGTAACACTTAAAGATTTTCCCCTTTTGGTTTAAGGGGTTTTTTTTTTCTTTTAAATGCCCCTACATAAAAAAGAGCATCCAAAAGAATTCACATAACAACAATGAAATTAATTTAATTTTGAAATCTTTGCAATTTATATTTAAATCAAATTTTAAAAAAAACACATTTACATAAGTGTATTCCCAGCCTTTTTTTTTATTTTTTCAAAACTCTGTTGAAGTCCCTTTAGTAGCAATTCCAGCCTTGAGTCGTTTTTGAGTATGATGCTACAAGCTTGGCGACACACCTATTTTTGGGCAGTTTCTCCCGTTCTTCTTTGCCGTACCTCTCAAGCTCCATCAGGTTGGAATGGGGAGCGTCGGTGCACGGCCAATTTTACAGATCTTTTCCAGAGATTTTCAACCGGGTTCAATCTGGGCTCTGGCTGGGCCACTCCAGGACATTCACAGAGTGGCCCATAGCCACTCCTTTGTTTGAGCTGTGTGCTTTGGGTTGTTGCCCTGTTGAAAGATTGAACCGTTGCCCCCAGTCCAAGGTCCAGAGCGTTCTGCAACAGGTTTGCAGCAAGGAACATTGCTGCATTCATATTTCCTTCGATCCTGACTAGTCTTCCCAGTTCCTGCTGCTGAAAAATATCACCACAGCATGATGCTCGCCACCACCATGCTTTACTGTAGGGATGGTATTGGCCAGGTGGTGAGAGGTGGCCTGGTTTCCTCCAGACATGACGCTTGGCATTCAGGCCAAAGAGTTGAATCTTTGTTTCATCAGACCAGAGAGTTTTGTTTCTCATGGTCTGAGAGTCCCTCAGGTGCCTTTTGTAAACGCCAGGCGGGCTGCCATTTGCCTTTTACTGAGGAGTGGCTTCCTTCTGGCCGCTCTACCATACAGGCCGGATTGGTGAAGTGCTGCAGAGATGGTTGTTGTTCTGGAAGGTTCCTCTCTCTCCACAGAGAAACTCTGGAGCTCTTTCAGAGTGACCATCGGGTGCTTGGTTGCCACCCTGGCTAAGGCCCTTCTCCCTCGATTGCTCATTTTGGCCGGCGGCCCGCTAGGAAGATTCCTGGTGGTTCCAAACGTCTTCCATTTACGGATGATGGAGGCCACTGTGCTCATTGGGACCTTCAATGCTGCAGAAATTTTGTTTCCCTTTCCCAGATCTGTGCCTTGATACAATCCTGTTTATATTGTAAGAGATCTCCCAGTAAGAGTGAATTATGAATATTCATATCTTTTCCAGCCCATCACTAGGAGTTTCCTTTGCCAGTTGTGAATGATGTGAAAGGGTATAAATATCTAACTGTGAGTAATAAAACCCCTTTTTGTTTATCCAAAAGTAACTGGCACCCATTTGTCTACCTGTTCTACTATGCCTAGGAGACTTATCCCTGAGGTGAAATGTCAGCCCGCCTTGTCTTTGTGGGTACTGTTATGCCTCCAGCTGAGTCCCTAGGAGCAGGAGGAGTTTGTTGTCAAAAAGAGGAATTGCAGATGTGTCTGGCTTCTGATGGGTGCTTTCCAATCATATCATCATTGCCAAAGAATAAAGAAAAAATTAAATGAAAAAATCCAAATTATTCTAAAAATAAACAAAAAAAGCGATGGGGGCTGTGAATTTCCCTCTCTTCAGCCACCCAGGGAGGAACTTTTTATTAGGTTATAAAGGAGGTGCTGAGCGCAAAGAGCTTAGCCAATTAATTATAAAATGAAAATAAATAAATAAATCTGAAAATAAAAAACATAAAAACTAACAAGCAAAAGCAAATTAAAAAAATTGACCATGGTGAATTGACCATTTTACCTTTGTATCAGGGACCTAATAGGGAGGCTACCCAGTAGTGGTTCCTCACTTTGATTACCCAAATCCTGGGATCCTTTATGCATAAAAGACCCCATTTGCTAACACTTGCCTGATGTTGAAGACAAAGAGTTGCCCTCCCATTTCACCCCAAATACAATTCCTGTGGATTGGGAGGGGCAAAATAAAGCCTGCCCCATTTTCTCCTCCTCCTCAATGTCAACGCCACATTCTTCCTCCTTGAATTCCTCCTCTGCCTCTTGCTATCTCATTGCATTCAACATGCTGGTGGAAGGCAGAGATTGGCTTCTGGGCACAATGATGGCGGCTGTGGGATGGAAGTCCCTGGCGGTGACCCCCTTGAGGATCTGGAATGACTGTAGGGACTGCCAGGTACCCCCAAATGGCTTTGTTATATAAACCTTGTCTCTGTGCCTTTGGCACCCTTATCAGGAATTCCGGTGGGTATGGAAACTCGTACCCATACTGTGATTTCAATATTTCATTGAAGTACGACCACAGATTAAGGAAAATGTATTATCTTCCTTCTATGAGCTCCTCCAGGTGGCTAGGTAAAAGTCTGGAGCCCTACGGAAATTTTCTCCATTTGTAGACAGTCTGTCTTACCATGGACACATGAACATCAAGGCTTTTGGAGATACTTTTGTAACCCTTTCCAGCTTCATGCAAGTCAACAATTCTTGATCGTAGGTCTTCTGAGAGCTCTTTTCTGCGAGGCATGATTCACATCAGACACTGCTTCTTGAAACCAGTAAACCCAAAACAGGTGTGTGTTTTTTAAGGGCCGGACAGCTGTCAGCAACACATCCAATATCATCACACTGATTGGAGTCAAGGTTGGCTCACTTCTGGCTCCAATTAGCTCTGGGAGAAGTCATTAAGCTAGGGCCTCACATACTTTTTCCACCCTGGACTGTGAATGTTTACATGTTATGTGCAATTAAACCATGGCAACATCTAATGTTTGTGTAGTATTATATTCAGCAGACTGTCTTCTTCTATTGTTGTGACTTAGATGACGTTCAGAGCAAATTTTATGCCCAATTCATGGAAAATTCCACGTAATCCCAAGGGGTTCACATACTTTTTCTTGCAACTGTAGCTAATATAGCTACTAAGGAAGCCCAGTCGGAGGGCGCAACATTTCTAGGGAGCAGAAGCCGAGCCTGTAATGTCACATTGCTGCCATCCTGAACATAGAGTGGTGAGCAGGTTGATGACAGATCTTAATCCAAATTAAAAGGTATGCGCTAATAACAAACTTATACAAAAGTGTATATCATCATCCAAAAAACATTAGTGTTTTAAATAAATTATAGTGTCCAAACATAAATTAGTGTCCAAAAAAATATATATATCTTCAGTGACTTGAACCAATTGTGAGAAATCCACCACCAAAGGAGATTAAATAAACTCACCAGAGCTAATGGCTGGTCAGATTATAAACCAGCAACAGCGCTTGTGCTCTGGGAGCAATGAACCCGATGTCCAAAAAGATATGGTGATGTTTCAGATACTTCCAGATAATAATCACAGCCAAACAACTTTGCAGCCCAAGCTCTTATGATGAACTTCTCCACTCTTTCTCATACCTCCATGAGAGCATGCAGTACACTCAGGGACAAAAAAGAGAACATAATGGTGCAATACGTTTTTTTCATTTATCTCTTTAATAAAAAAAGGTATAAGGAAACTCACAAACAAGGTGTCCAACAGACACCAGCTTCAATCGCAAAAAAGGGTTGAGATATAGTTAACGCTCACCGCAGATCTCTCCCATACAGCACAGACCAGCAAGGCTCTCTAACGTCCACATCAATTAGGCTACACCAACCTTAATTTGGTATTGATGACAGATCTTAACAAAGAGCAGTTTATTGGTAATTTCTGTAAGTGTATTTTATCTGCTTGAATACATTTTATAAATGGAGAGCAATATGTTTTGACCTTTCTATTACATGTGATCTATATTGAATTGAGAAGGTTACACTACACTAATTATGCACTAATAATTTTGTAGAACTAACCACAAATCTTCTGTGGATGTAGGCTGCTTCAAATCCTTCTGTCTATTCGTGTAAATCCAGACAGACTTGACGATGTTGAGACCAGGGCTCTGTTTGGGCTATCCCTTTCAGCACTCCTTGTTCTTCTTTGTACTGAAGGTGGTTCTTAATGACATTGGCTGTATGTTTGGGATCATTGTCCTGCTGCAGACTAAAATCTGCACACACCTCCCTGATGAAGGGATGCATGATGGATAAGTATCTCCCTGTATTTCTCAGTATTAGGGACACCATTGATTCTGGCCAAATCTCCAACTCTATTTGCAAAAATGCAGCCCCAATCTTGCAAGGAACCTCCACCATGATTCATTGTTGCCTGCAGGCACTGATTATTGTACTGATCTCCAGCCCTTCCACAAACAAATTGCCCCCTGCTACAGCCAAATATTTCACATTTTGACTCATCAGTCTAGAGCACCCACTGCCATTTTTTTCTGCACCCCATTCCTATATTTTCATGCATAGCTGAGTCGCTTAGCCTTGTTTCCTTGTAGAAGATATGGGCTTTTTGGTCACATTTCTTACATGAAGACCTCTTCTGTCCAGACTTCTCTGGACAGTAGATGGGTATATCTGTGTCAGGAATGGACTTGCCAGTAATGGTGGGACCCACCTGCCTTGTGGGCTGCAGTACCAGGGCTGGCCAGCGGGTGCTCCCGGAAATCAGAGACTCAACCCTGCAGCCAGCCAAACACCTGAAGTTGATCATGTAGGTGTATTTAAGGGATGGCCAGACCTGCAGTCTCTGCCTTGGTGTGTGTTTTTCCTGGGCCCTGTATCTTGTTCCTGCGTTCCTGTTCCTGTCCCTGTCTGATTCGTTGCTGACCCTGCCTGATCCGGACCTCTGCTGACTTCTCCTGTTTTATCCCCTGGCTTGTGACCCCGACCATTCTCTGCCTGACCCCCTGTACCTACCTGCCCGATTGTTATTGACCCGCCTGCCTGACGACGCTTGAATTGTATATATTGTTATCTGTGGGTGGTTTGGTTTGTTTGCACTGTGTTATGTTTTAGTATTGCACTGCGTTTATGTTTGTATTGTTAGTCTTTAATAAATTATATCATTTATAACATATCTCTGAAGCCTGTGTTTCCCTGCGTCAGTCACATACCTCTGGCCGCACCCCGGAGCCCTGACATTACACCAAGGCCTATCCTGACCAGAAGTGGCTGCACAGGGAAGCCATCTTGGCTTGTTGCTGGGAAGGATGGATCTTGATAAGGTTGTGTATTTATCTCTGCTAGTGTTTGATAACAGAGAATATGCTTATCAGACTCTGAAGGAGTATCCCCGGGATGAACTGCTAGAATGTATACGGCTCGCTCATGTTCTAGTAGATCAGGGCACAGAATTCTCTGAGGTGCAGCCATTGATTCAGGTTTGTGCAGAGTTGGTTTCATCTGGTACCCCCGAATGCAGGGATGAATTTTTGCCGCCATTTAGTGCCGACCAGGTAGAGTCCCTGGTATGGTTATTAGAGGATGATGTGGGTTACTTTCTGGAGCGTTATTCTGCATGTTCACAACAGGTACTAAGAGATTGTATAAACGCAGTGCAGTCATTGGTCAGACAGGCTTTGTGTAAGCTCAGCTTTGTTCAACCCATACTGCAGACATGGACAGACTTGTTGCACCCAGCCTCAGTCAGCTTACAACATCATTCCTCCACTCAAGGCACTCTTCCTGCATCCCCGACAGCACCCCCAGTGACTGCCCAGTATACTCTAACTACCACATACCAGTCCTCTGCTCCCACTCGCTGCACCTATCCTTTCTTTAACCCTGTAAAGAAGTCCTCTGTAGCAACAGCTCCCTCCTCTGTTCCATCCTCCAGTTCTTCTCTGTCTCCAGCTGCTCCATTCGTTTGCAGACCTGCATTTACTTGCAGTGCTCCAGTAGTTAAAACCAGAAAAAAGCGGAAATTCTTTCCAACCAATACCATCCTGCCAGTATCCAAACCGGTGAGCCTGCCGTCTGAGAACCTGATTTCCGTGGTTCAGCCTGGTGCCTCGGCACCCGCACTTCAGCCTGATGTCCGTACCCAGCCTGATGAACTGATCCAGCCTGATGATCCTATCACGCCTGATGACCCAGTGCCCGCTGTCGAGCCAGACGATCCGGTACCTGATGACCCGGTGCCCACTGTCATGCCTGGTGACCCGATGCCCGCTGTCGTGCCAGACGATCCAATGCCTGATGACCCAGTGCCCGCGGTCATACCTGGTGACCCGATGCCCGCTGTCGAGCCAGACGATCCAATGCCTGATGACCCAGTGCCCGCTGTTATGCCTGGTGACCCGATGCCCGCTGTCGAGCCAGACGATCCAATGTCTGACCCAGTGCCCGCGGTCATGCCTGGTGACTCGGAGCCCACTGTCATACCTGGTGACCCGATGCCCTCTTTGAGCCAGACAATCCAATGCCTGATGACCCAGTGCCCGCTGTCATGCCTGGTGACCCGATGCCCGCTGTCGAGCCAGACAATCCAATGCCTGATGACCCAGTGCCCGCGGTCATGCCTGGTGACCCGATGCCCGCTGTCGAGCCAGACGATCCTGCGCCAGATGACGTCTGAGAACCTGATTTCCGTGGTTCAGCCTGGTGCCTCGGCACCCGCACTTCAGCCTGATGTCCGTACCCAGCCTGATGAACTGATCCAGCCTGATGATCCTATCACGCCTGATGACCCAGTGCCTGCTGTCGAGCCAGACGATCCGGTACCTGATGACCCGGTGCCCGCTGTCGAGCCAAATGACCTGATGCCTGGTGACCCGATGCCCGCTGTCCAGCCAGACGATCCAATGCCTGATGACCCAGTGCCCGCGGTCATGCCTGGTGACCCGATGCCCGCTGTCGAGCCAGACGATCCAGCGCCAGATGACCCGGTGCCTGCTGTCGAGCCAGATGATCCGGTACCTGATGACCCGGTGCCCGCTGTCGTTTCAATTGACTCAGAGCCCACTGTCGTGCCTGGTGACTCGGTGCCCGCTGTCATGCCTGGTGACCCGATGCCGCTGTCGAGCCAGACGATCCAATGCCTGATGACCCAGTGCCCGCGGTCATGCCTGGTGACCCGATGCCCGCTGTCGAGCCAGACGATCCAGCGCCAGATGACTCGGTGCTTTCTGTCGAGCCAGACGATCCGGTACCTGATGACCCGGTGCCCGCTGTCGTTTCAATTGACTCAGAGCCCACGTCGTGCCTGGTGACTCGGTGCCCGCTGTCATGCCTGGTGACCCGATGCCCGCTGTCGAGCCAGACGATCCAATGCCTGATGACCCAGTGCCCGCGGTCATGCCTGGTGACCCGATGCCCGCTGTCGAGCCAGACGATCCAGCGCCAGGTGACTCGATGCTTTCTGTCGAACCAGACGATCCGGTACCTGATGACCCGGTGCCCGCTGTCGTGCCAATTGACTCAGAGCCCACTGTCGTGCCTGGTGACTCGGTGCCCATTGCCTTGCTAGATGACGCGGTGCCCGCTGTCAAGCCAAATGACCTGATGCCTGGTGACCCGATGCCCGTTGTCGTGCTTGATGACCCGGTGCCCGCCGCTCCTCCTGGGGGCCCGGTGTCTGCCGCCCTGCCTGGGGGCCCAGTGCCTGTCGCCCCGCCTGGGGGCCCGATGCCTGTCGCCCCGCCTGGGGACCCGATGCCTGTCGCCCCGCCTGGGGGCCCGATGCCTGTCGCCCCGCCTGGGGGCCCGATGCCTGTCACCCCTCCTGGGGGCCCGGTGCCCGCCGCTCCGCCTGGGGGCCCGGCGCCCGTCACCCCTCCTGGGGGCCCGGCGCCCGTCGCCCCTCCTCGGGGCCCGGTGTCTGCCGCTCCGCCTGGGGGCCCGGCGCCCGCCGCCCCTCCTGGGGGCCCGGTGCCGGTCGCCCCTCCTGGGGGCCCGGCGCCCGTCGCCCCCCCTGGGGGCCTGGTGCCCGTCACCCCTCCTGGGGGCCCAGTGCCCGCCGCTCCGCCTGGGGGCCCGGCGCCCGCCGCCCCGCCTGGGGGCCCGGTGCCTGTCACCCCGCCTGGGGGCCGGTGCCTGTTTCCCCTCCAGGGGGCCCTGTGCCCGCCGCTCCGCCTGTGGGCCCGGTGCCCATCGCCCCTCCTGGGGGCCCAGTGCCCGCCGCTCCGCCTGGGGGCCCGGCGCCCGCCGCCCCGCCTGGGGGCCCGGTGCCTGTCACCCCGCCTGGGGGCCGGTGCCTGTTTCCCCTCCAGGGGGCCCTGTGCCCGCCGCTCCGCCTGGGGGCCCGGTGCCCGCCGCTCCGCCTGGGGGCCCGGCGCCCGCCACTCCGCCTGGGGGCCCGGCGCCGGCCACTCCGCCTGGGGGCCCGGCGCCCGCCGCCCCTCCTAGGGGCCCGGCGCCCGCCGCTCCGCCTGGGGGACCGGCGCCCGCCGCTCCGCCTGGGGGCCCAATGCCTATCGCCCCTCCTGGGGGCCCAGCGCCCGCTGCTCCGCCTGGTGGCCCGGTGCTTGCTGCTCCCCCTGGTGATCCGGTGTCCAGCTCGATGTGCCTCTGCCCGGAGTCCAGCTCGATGTGCCTCTGCCCGGTGTGCCTCTGCCCGGAGTCCTGCCCTGTGTGCCGCTGCCCGGAGTCCAGCCCGATGTGCCGCTGCCCGGAGTCCTGCCCGATGTGCCAGTCTTTGATATCCCGCCAGTTACCAGACCCGGGCGGTGGAACATTTTGCCCAGCTAGGACTGTTTGGAGCGTCCTGAGGCCGCTCCTTGAGGGGGGGGGTACTGTCAGGAATGGACTTGCCAGTAATGGTGGGACCCACCTGCCTTGTGGGCTGCAGTACCAGGGCTGGCCAGCGGTGCTCCCGGCAATCAGAGACTCAACCCTGCAGCCAGCCAAACACCTGAAGTTGATCATGCAGGTGTATTTAAGGGATAGCCAGACCTGCAGTCTCTGCCTTGGTGTGTGTTTTTCCTGGGCCCTGTATCTTGTTCCTGCATTCCTGTTCCTGTTTCTGTTCCTGTCCCTGTCTCTGTCTGATTCGTTGCTGACCCTGCCTGATCCGGACCTCTGCTGACTTCTCCTGTTTTATCCCTGGCTTGTGACCCCGACCATTCTCTGCCTGACCCCCTGTACCTACCTGCCCGATTGTTATTGACCCGGCCTGCCTGACGACGCTTGCATTGTATGTACTGTTATCTGTGGGTGGTTTGGTTTGGTTTGTTTGCACTGTGTTATGTTTTAGTATTGCACTGCGTTTATGTTTGTATTGTTAGTCTTTAATAAATTATATTGTTTATAACGTATCTGAAGCCTGCGTTTCCCTGCGTCAGTCACATACCTCTGGTCACACCCCGGAGCCCTGACAATCTGTGTCCCACTAGTTTCCACCAGTTCTGTGATGATGGCGCTGCTGGGCATCTTTCGATGTGGAAGAGAAGTAAGCATTTATTTATTTATTTCAGGTACTTATATAGCGCTGTCAATTTACGCAGCGCTTTACACACACACATATATATATATATATATACAGTATATATATATATATATATTGAACATTCACATAAGTCCCTAACCCTCAAGGGGCATACAATCTAAGGTCCCTAACTCACATTCATACAAGCATGATGTGTCTTTCATCTGCTACATTTTTTTCCTTGGTCATCCACTGTGTCTACATACCTCAACGTTGCCCATTTCTTTGTGCTTCTTTAAATGAGCTTGAACAGTACATCTGGCCACTTTGAAATCTTTGCCTGGGAGACACCTTGCTGAAGCAGTATAACTACGCTGTGTTTTGTTGCTGTGCGTAGTCTTGCTATAGTGTATTACCTGTGACATGAAACTTCTACCACAATCCCACCTTAGCAGCAGAGTTTGGCTGTTCCTCACCAGGTTTAAGCCTAGTACACAGCAGTTTTTGTTTCACCTATTGTTTGTGTTTCAACCTGCCTATGAAATTGATGATCATTAGCATCTGGGTAGTATAATTGATTCATTATACACCTGACTCTAATCCTACAAAATCCTTGGCTTTGTACAAGTGTAAGAACTGATTCTGGTTAGAAGCCAAAGGGCAGTCACACCAAATATTGATTTGATTTAGATTTTTCTTCTGTTCGTTCACTTTGCATTTTATAAATTGCTAAAAATAAACAAAATATATATTTTTGAAAGCATTCTTATTTTACAGCATTTCTTCACACCTTCCTAAAAGTTTTGCATAGTACTGTACATGTACAACTGACTATAAATAAACTTATGTGACAGTGTCACATAGTATAAAATGCGTCATCCTAACAAACCTATACCAATGCAATATATGTTGCATATATCCAAAAAAAACTTGATCAAATAAAGTTCAAAATGTTCATATGAGATTAAATTTCCACACTCTCTTTCTTCGTGAATGTGCTGAAGTGTTTTGTGGTTTCATATACAACTGAATGCTGAGTGCCTGGGAGGAGAAACAATATACTGGAACTAGAAAAGCTACAATTTCTGGGGAAATTGTGTGAAGTGTTCTTGCCTCCACCAGTAGTCTACAACTGGAGTGGGCAGAGTAACTGGGTGGAGTGGCTGGAGTAACTGTTGTGTGGTTGGAGTGGCTGGAGTAACGGTTGTGTGGTTGGAGTGGGCGGAGTAACTGGGTGGAGTGGCTGGAGTAACTGTGAAAAGGATTTGT
>CATNWA010004456.1:0-16726 GCA_951230385.1 Staurois parvus | reverse complement strand
CCAAACATTTCCTGTAGTTGAAGATCATACCTGCACAACGATCTGGGAGTAATTTTGGACCACTCCTCTTCACGAAACTGTTTCAGTGTAGCAATATTCTTGGGATGTCTGGTGTGAATCGCTCTCTTAGGTCATTGCCACAGCATTTCAATCGGGTTGAGGTCAGGACTCTGACTGGGCCACTCCAGAAGGCGTATTTTGTGCTGTCGCAGCCATTGTTTGTTTGAATTACTTGTAATGCTTTGGGTCATTGTCCTGTTGCATCACCCATCCTCTGCGGAGCTTCAGTTGGCAGACAGATGGTCGTACGTTTTCCCGCAAAATGTCTTGATAAACTCTGGAATTCATTTTCCCATCAACGACAACAATCCGTCCAGGCCCTGAGGCAGCAAAGCAGCCCCAAACCATGATGCTCCCTCCGCCATGTTTTACAGTGGAGATGAGGTTTTGATGTTGGTGTGCTGTGCCTTTTTTTCTCCACACATAGTGTTGTGTGTTCTTCCCAAACAACTCAATCTTGGTTTCATCTGTCCACAGTATATTTTGCCAGTAGTGCTGTGGAACATCCAGGTGCTCTTTTGCAAACTTCAAACGTGCTGCAATATTCTTTTTGGACAGCAATGGCTTCCTCCGTGGTGTCCTCCCATGTACTCCATTCTTGTTTAATGTTTTCCTTATTGTAGATGGTGTCAACAAAAAATGTTAGCATGTGCCAGAGATTTCTGTAGGTCTTTAGCTGACACTCTGGGATTCTTCTTTACCTCATGCAGCATTCTGCGCTGTGCTCTTGCAGTCATTTTTACAGGACGACCACGCTAGGGAGAGTAGCAACAGTGCTAAACTTTCTCCATTTGTAGACAGTCTGTCTTACCGTGGACACATGAACATCAAGGCTTTTGAAGATACTTTTGTAACCCTTTCCAGCTTCATGCAAGTCAAACAATTCTTGATCGTAGGTCTTCTGAGAGCTCTTTTCTGCGAGGCATGGTTCACATCAGACAGTGCTTCTTTTGAAACCAGTAAAACCAAAACAGGTGTGTGTTTTTTTAAGGGCAGGACAGCTGTCAGCAACACATCCAATATCATCACACTGATTGGAGTCAAGGTTGGCTCACTCCTGGCTCCAATTAGCTCTGGTAAAAGTCATTAAGCTAGGGCCTCAACATACTTTTTCCTCCCTGCACTGTGAATGTTTACATGTTATGTGCAATTAAACCATGGCAACATCTAATGTTTTGTGTAGTATTTGTTCAGCAGACTGTGTTCTTCTATTGTTGTGACTTAGATGACGTTCAGAGCACATTTTTATGCCCAAATCATGCAAAACTCCACGTAATCCCAAGGGGTTCACATACTTTTTCTTGCAACTGTATATTGATATTGTGGAGAATTCAGCTCAACGTTTAGAAGCAGTTTTAGTAAACTGTGGTTTTAGAACTTGTAGGCCCGCTTCTTCTATTAAAAATAAAAGCCCTTACATCGGGGTTTACCACACACAGGATTATTCACTATCAAACAAAGTCAAAATAATACGGAGCCACTTGTCTCTCTCTCTCCACAGCAGTGCGACTGCTTAGGCCCCAAACCTTGTTCTTTGGCTTTTGATTGGTCGCTCAGACCGTCTCACCCAGCTTTCCTGGCTCCCCTGGGTTTTCCCTGCTCTTAGCTTTTAGTTGCATCACCCTGCAGCAAGGGTCCACTTTTTGTCCTTGTCTCCAGCCTGACACTCCTCCTGGCTTTTGGGTGGAGCTTGCCTGTCCCTCAACAGGGGCAGACCTGTCTCCTGGGTGAAGCACACCTGGTTCTGAATGGGAGCCCTGAGCTATGCCTAAGATTATTAAAAAGGCTGTGAGTGCCTGGACACACACACCTGCTGTTCTTCACCAAGACATGGATACTTAGTTGGAGATTTCTTCCTTCCCAAAGCATGTAGAAATCTCTTAAAGTGGAGTTCCAGCATGTGCAAGCACAGTGGGAAACCAGTGTGAAGCTGCAAGCTTTTTTTTTTTTTGAGGGTTGATGGTGAGAACCCCCTGCATGGGAAAATGTGCATGTGAGCTTTTGTGTTACTTTTAACTAAAAGTGGGCAGAAAAGGCACTGAAAATGTATCTCAGGTGTGCACTAAACTCACCGTTTTTGCGCTACCAATAAGCTAAATTTTTCCACAATCATCACAGTATACATAAAAAAGTAAGAAGCTACTGAAAAAGCTATGTTGTTGTTTTTTTTCTGTTTTACTCACCCCATTTCACACTGAGAGTTTCAGTACCCCCAGAACTGCTGTGGTCCACATGACAGTAGTAAGTGTCTCCCTCCTCGGTTGGCACTTCCACACCGACTCTGAGCTGATAGGTGCCATCAGGATGGGGGAGAATTGGACTCATTTCATCTGAAGGTACATGGTCTACCCCATTCCTCATCCACTTCACATCCACAGGTCGGGGGTCAAATCCATATACGCCAGACAGTGAAGTCTTGTTACCTCATCGGACTGAGTACGACCCCACACCTTTACCTCTGGAGGAACTGAAAGGAAAGTCAAAGACATGATAGAGATTGGAACACACACAACGGAATATATTTTTATCTCATGTAATGCGCAAAGGCAGGGGAACTGCAAGGATAACATCATACTATGACATCCAGTACGTTTAAAAAGTCAACAAACTATAGCCTAATTTATTATGCTTTGCCTATATCTCCCTAAGATTATTACCTTGGCTTTCACATCAAGAGAGGATAATTTACTGTATATAATCTGTATATTCATATATTCATCATTCAGCTCACAACAATTTTCAAGATCACAAGGATAACAAAAGGGTCCACCCAGCACTGAAATTATGTGACAGAAATTATGTCTATCTACTGTAGTCAGGGGCGTATTTACCACAAGGCAAACAAGGCACTTGCCTAGGGTGGCATTTTTCAGGGGGGCAGCACCTCTCCCCTGAAGAAGGGATGGAAGAAGGGACACGCACGTCATGGGAACCAGGTGGGATCCGAGAGAGGCTGCGGGCTGCTTTATGGTTTATGTAGAGCCTGACTCTCATTACCGGAGCTGTGAAGATGAGTGTCCTTCTCTCTATTGCTGGGGGGGGCGGGGGGTAGTGGAAGGATCTCCCAGGTGGGGGGCAGGGGTGTTGTTGGTCAATGTCTGGCTTCTTTCTGCAGGAGAGGGAAGGGGGGTGGTGTTGGTTCATGTCCGTGGGGGCAGCGATCTTTTGTGTTGTCTAGGGCAGCGCAAAATCTAAATACACCACGGACTGTAGTATTGATGATCATATGTCCCATAAAGGCACTGTTAGTTCCAAAACAAAAACAATCAACAGAGGAGTTGCATGAAATACTAAGTTCCTTTCCGCCCTTTGAATTCATAATATGTCTTCAGTTTGTGAAATTAGCAATGCTTATGCTTCTCAAGAAAAAACAAATGGCTATATACATGTAACATTGTAATGCAAATATCACAGTACTGTTCCTGTTTATAAGCTTTAGTACATTACAGTACAAGTACAATTTCTCTATCTGACTAGCTAATAGCATGCAAACGTCTTAACAGAGCGAGTCTCTAAAACAGCAAAATTATCTTTAGCTCTATCTTTTGTAATGGCAACATGGAAGCAACCATATTTCAGTGCAATATCAGTAATCAGAATAATCAACCCAAATGTCTGTGAAGGTTCTAAAGGGGAAATTGGTAGGATGCAGGCAGCTGCATCCAGAAGGAAAGACCTGGTGCTGGAGCCTGGAACAGGAGATCATGAAATTACCCCCGTTTTATGGGACCTCCCCACTGGCAAAGATCCAGGATTCAAAGGAAAATGGAGATTAATTATTTTGACCAGGAGGGAGCAGAGATATCAGAAGCTGGGATTCATCAGAAGGCCTTCCAGTCTATGATGTAAAGGAATTTTCCCCAGGAGAGCTTGGAATCCAGGATCTGGTGGACTTCTTATTCCTGGGATGGATTGACAGGAGGTGTGGTCAGAGATGAAGGACAGGAAAACTTGTTCAAGAATAACGATTTACTGTAAGAAGCTAAATATAAAAGTAGGTGGGAATATTTGTAATTTGGAAGTAAATGGAGCTTGTAACAAACTGGATTGATCCTTGTGGTAATAACATAAGGCCAAATTTCATAGAGGGAGCTTTAAGTCAAAAATTTTTTGTTTTGCAAGCTAAACTATGTACCTGGGTTGAATAACTGTATCCTTTTGTCGATGTCAGTCAGTTTTGTTTTTTCGGAGTAGATAATGGAAGTTGACTCTGGACTTGATAATAGATCTGATTCGTATTCTTCTATAAAGCATCCAGGGCAGGAACTTCCAGTTCATTCAGTCTGCCCACTGGATTGCAGATGATAAACTGAAGGAAACAGTAGCTCCAAGGATTTACAGAGACAGAAGGATTACAGAAGTGCAAGGTGAACTGGACCCCACAGTCAAACACTTTAGAAGTTGGCATCCCATGAAGTTTGAAGATCTCTCAAATAAATATTAGCACCAAAGCAGCTGCCAAAAGGTAGAGATAAGATAGGTGGGAAATGGACCATCTTGGAGAATTTACCACTACCCAAATTATGGTACGGCACCACGGTTCTTCTGGAAAAGGCAGTGGCAGAAGGGGCCCTGCAGGAGCTTGAGAAAATTTTTGCCTGGGCACAGACCAGACAAGCTTTAAAATACTGTTCTATATCCTTTCAAAGCCCAAGCCACCAGTTCTAGAGATAGGAGAATAAATATTCTATGAACTCTGGGATGTTAGGAAAACTTAGAAACATGGGCCCAGCAAAAAAAAGTTTGGTGTGTATATCCACAGGTATATAAAGGTTTTGCCAGGAGGAATGGTTGAGTCTCATATAGAGGTTATATAGAGGTTATGGTTGAGTCTATATAGAGGTTATGGTTGAGTCTCATATATAGGATTCAAATAGATGGAGCAATAAACTTTGGCTCAAAAAACGTTTCAGAATCTTGCATGTCAAATAAATGGGAAAGAGCATCTGCACATGAAGGGTAATGACACTATCAAACCAGAAAAATAATAAGCACCAACAGGCCTATCTATGATTGAAGTGATGTGCAGATTGAAGGTGTTTGCAGGTTCTTATGATCTTATAGATTGTGATTTGCTGATGCAAACCCTTCCAAGTGATATTGCCATTCTTCCAGGCCAAGTCATTTTTCTCTACTGGGGCAAACTTCTTCGAGAAAAAAGCCACATGGGTGCTTAAGTCCACTAGGGGGACTAAGAAAGGACTGCTCCAACTCCTACAGAAAGGTAGTTCCTACAGAACTTCAATAGAGAAAGGCTTGGTAATGTCCGGCCTCAAAAGAAACAGGCCATAAAGGAAAGCTTGTTTTAGCACGAGAAGCGCTTCTACGGCTTTGGGTAGCCAGTTCTTGGTATTGGCGTTCTTTCCAAATAAAAGCTATGCTTGGGCCATGAATTGAAGCAGCATGAAGTGAACAAACTGCTGATAAACAGTTGGTGAAACTTAGGAAGCGCTGGGTAGCCTTGAAGCTGCTAGGCAAGGGCCAGTTGTTCATTATCGCAGCAGCAACCTCTTCAGGATCCATGGAGAGTCCATCCTTGCAAATCGAATTTCATAACGATTTGAGCCCCACAGAGACAATCAAACAATTCAGAAGTGAGTTGCAATATGTAACAATTCTTTATTGTGATAGCAATCAGGCTTTTGATAGTCTATGCAGGGGAAAAGCCAACCACCTTTCTTCCCAACAAAGAAGAACCCCACTCTCCAGCGGGGCATTTGGATTTTGGCAGATAAATCCTTCTCAAGGTTTTCCACAATATATTCAGACATGGCCTTGGTCTCAGGAAAGCTGAGGGGGTATATCCGTCTACAGAGACACTAGCACAAGGAATTAAATCAATGACACAGTTATTCGGCCTGTGAGGTGGAAGCTGCTCTGCCTTAGGCTTAGAAATAATGTCTGAGAGACTGTTAGGCTGCCTTACATTATTACAATTATCTGCAGATTTTCTGCCCAATTTCTTAGATTTTACCTTCAACTATGTATGCAAGGGCCTGCCTAATTGGATACAACTGAAAGTGTTGTTTAGGTTTGTCCTCCTATTATATGGTTTTTGGTAAAATCTTAAACCAAAAATCTGCAGAATAATTGTATAATGTACTGGCCAGTTCGCCTTAGACCTATTAGGCATTCAGAGTCCAATCAACAACTCCCTCTTACATTGCAAGAAAACCCACATTCAGAACGATTTGATCGCATGCTTTTAGATATGTTCAGAAGATGCTCAGGATACTCCTGAAAAGATGAAACAAGACAGGAGCCAGTATATTTTAGAAGTCATACATGCCTACTGTATAATAGAGAACAATGCCAAAAGGTACTCCTCCTGTATGTTCATGTTCAGGAGGGATGCCTAACTGCCAGTTGACCCAGGCATTTGGCACACAATCCTCAATGACAGTTTAAGGAAGAAATCTGAAAACAACATACGAGAAAGCCCAGGCTGCCTCAGACATCCGACGGGCAGCAAAACAAAAGATAATGATGTGAAAGTAAGGATGCAGGACCTACTGCCTAGTAATAAGAGTGCTGCTGAGGAATCTGGGTATCCCTGGGAATCATAAACTAGCTTATATGTGGAAGTCTCAGCCCATGTCAGTTGCCCAAATTGCCGGTTTACAGATTCACCTGGAAGGAAAAACAGGGTCCATAAAAGACTTGGCACTATAATCAGCTATTGCCACTTGCAGAAGCAGTTTGTGTGCCTCAACAACCACATTCATGGCCCTACCTAGGTTGTATCTCAAAGACTAAGGTCCAGTGACTAGATATCAGTCTTTGTCACCCCCTTGCACATCTAAGTGAGCCATCCGCAAACATCTCCAGAATACACCCCTTTTTAACCAAATGATACCACAAAGCTCCTAATACACTCCCTAGTTATCTCTCGCCTCAAACTACTGCAAACTCCCTCCTCATTGGGGTGACCTTTACATAGGCTATCCCCCTCCAGTCCATTATGAATACTGCTTAGCCAGGCTCATCCACCTTACCAACCGTTCAGTGTCTGCTACCCCTCTCCGCCAATCCCTCCACTGGCTTCCACTCGCCCAACGAATAAAATTCAAAATACTAACAACAACTTACAAAGCCATCCACAACTCTGCCCACAGCTACATCACCCAATCTGGTCTCAAAATATCAAGACCAAACCGCTCTCTTTGATTCTCCCAAAACCTTCTGCTCTCTAGTTCCCGAGTCACCTCCTCCCATGCTCATCTTCAGCGACTTCTCCTGAGCTTCTCCCATCCTATGGAACTCCTCTACCCAAATCTGTCCGGCACTGCCTCCTAATCTATCCATCTTTAGACTATCCCTGAAAAACCTCTTTAAAGAAGCCTATCCTGCTTCTACCAAGTAAACAACCATTTATTTCCTCCATCAGCTCATCCCCGAAAAGCTATTAAACTTTTGTATCACTCAACCCTTCCTCCTAGATTGTAAGATCTAACACGAGCCGGGCCCTCTGTTTCCTCTTTTACCAAATTGTAATTGTAACTGTAATGTCTACCTTCATTTTGTGAAACACTGCGCAAACTGTTGATGCTATATAAATCCTGTATAATAATAATAATGGACATAACTTCACTTCTTCTGACAAATGGCGGGAGGTTCAAAATTCCTATGCTAACGTGAATCATTTGGTTTTGTGTAAATGCTAACTTTTAAGTTTTCTGTTAGCTGTTCAAATTAAGTTAATCTAAAGCTATAGACATTATATGCCATTGGAAGCTGCCCTTGTTTGGAGATCAAAGACTTCTGGAAGGGGGAGCGTTGCGTGTAGCCAGGTGCTTGTCTAAGAATGACAGTGAGAGAAACAATGGCTGCAGCTGGTCTCTGTAGGTTCTGCCCTGCAGTTGCTGAACTGGTTAACAGTTATTTCAGCAAAAGGAGGAAGCTGCTGATTCTGGAAGAATTCATTAGACAGAGTTCATGCAGCAATACACTGTGGAACTGAGGAAAGGCTGTACTGTGTAATCAAAAGCTTTTGAACTACATTACCCAGAAAGGAGATTGTGCTGGGAGGAAGAGAAAGAATTGTGCAAACTGGGCCCCAATGCTAGCCAGCTGAGGAGCTAGACTAAAGAACTGCTCCTTTACAGCTGCTAACCAGAGACCTTTACATATGCTTATGCTAAGGGGTATCTCAGGAGACATTGAACCTGTCCTAGCTATTTTTACCTAGAGTGCACACTAAGACTAGTTATAGTTATTATTATCCACACTGCGGTTTATAGTTATATGTGCTGCTTATTGCTGACTTAGCTAATTTATTGAGTTAATTCCAGTCTAGTGGTATAGAAACTCTATTCTAAGTAATAGTGATTGATTATCGTGGCTCATTTATGCTCAAACCACAATTCGCATTCATAATCCTACTGGTTACCAATACTCTGTATTAATTTTTGCCTACTAAACAGGCTTGTGTCTCTTTCTGGTACTAACTGCACAGCCCCTATTTAAAGGGTTGTCCATACTGGTAGTTCTTATTAGTGCTTGCAGTAACTTTTATTCAACAATGTGTGTCAGAGGGATTTGAGGTTATTTTTGGAAGTCAAGGCAACACAACAGAGAACCCAAATTAACAAGTGACATCCTTTGGGGCTAGCACTAACACTTAAAATAGAGTTATGTACCACTAGACTGGATTCGAACTAATGAACCAACAAAATCAGCAATAAAGAGTGCATATAAACCCTAAGTGCAATGTAAATAATGGTGCTACTAATTTGTTTAGAATGCAATCTAGGAGAATGGCTAAGATATAGTGCATGATCCCTTGAGAGGTACCTCGGTAGTTATAAGCAAATAGATAAAGGTCTCTGTGTAGAAGCCTGAAAAAAGGAAATCTTCAAGTCTAACGCTTCAGCCAGCTAGTGTTGGGTGCCCAGGTACTGGTGATGTACATGACTAGAGTCCCAATTTACACCTGCAGGCAGCAAATAAGACTACTAAATAGATGTTAAGTGGCCAGTTCGTAAATGGAGCTCAGTCTCTTTATCCAACAGCAGATAGTAAATCCCCACAGGCAGCAGCAGCACACAGCTCACCAGTCCCACCAATATTGCAGCTCCGCATCCGGTTACACGCAGCAATTAATCCACTCGTTCTCTGGCACCCAGGTGGCTCTGACTGTCAGCACTCTCTCAAGACTCCGGGATCCCGCTCAGGCCGGCTGATATGCAAGCAGTGATGGTGCACCTGGACAGCAATGTGCACTCTCGAGTCACCCTCATGGCACCCAGGTAAAATGCAGCTTCCTCTCCTCTCCCGAGAAATCTCCTCCCTGGGCAATGTAGTTCAAACAAGCTCTTTGTTATACACAGTTAGAGTCTCCTCCTCAGGGACCTACAGTTCCAACAGTTACATACTGCCTGACTTACTCTATGGAAATCTTCCTGCTTGCAGCTCCCTCCTTTTGCTGACATAGCTTCCTATTAACCCAGTTCAACAGCACAGTGCAGCAATTACAGAGAGCAGCTGCAGCCAGTGATGGTCTCTCACTCTCATTACTTAGCCAAGAACCTAGCTACATTTGGGTTTTGCTGCTAGAATTGTATAATTTTTTTAATAATTGTATAAATTTTTTTGTTTATAATATATTAGTCACCTTTCTTCTTCAGCTCGTTTATTCCATTATTTTGATATATTGTTGGTCAGCTTTGGAATACAGAATCCCCTCCAAATAATACTTTGATCTCTCTCCATCTCTGTTTTCAGGACCTGTTCCATTCTTGTGTAGTGATCTCAGCCTTTGAGCACTTGATTGGATATAGATCCATCTCTGTGTGTCCAGGTATGGCTCAAAATCTGTCCCATCATACCCAATGCGCAGATATCTATTAGTGTTGCCATCATCATTCAGTTATCACAGCAAACATCACCTGGAAGTAATGGATCCCTGCACACGAGCATGAGAAAAAAACTGTTACATAGACGTAGAATAAGGTCACATAGGGTATATTTAACTTAAAAAAACTGTCGCACTCAGAATCTGGTGCAGCTCTTGCATGGTGGGACAATCAGCTTCTAACTTTAGACAATAAAACTTGGAAGCTGATTGGTTTCTATGCAGAGGTTGCAGCAGATTTCGCACTATTCAGTTTTTAGTAAATAAACCCCATAATGTCTGAACATGTTCATATGTAATTTGTTATGAATTACATTATGGTTTTTGTACACATTTCTTTATTTATAATTATGGTCAAGATTTACCACTTTGCCCCTTCAGAGGATTTACCCCCCCTTCCTGAACAGGCCATTTTTTGCATTACTGCGCTGCGTTATTTTTAATCGACAATTGCTAGCATGGTCATGCAACTACATTGCGTGCACCCAAATGAAATTTGCGGCCTTTTTTTCCCCCACAAAATAGGGCTTTCTTTTGGTGGTATTTGATTCGCCTGTTTGTTTTTAATTTTTTTTTTTTCTTCAAAAAAAGTTTGTTTATTGAAATGTAAGCTTCAGGTACAAATGTATATCTTGCACAGTAACAATTAAGATGAAACCGCGTATAGTCATTACAGCGATTGAAATTAACATTCAACACATAAATGCGCGAGGGGAGAGAAAACACAAAGAAAACAAATTATCAATACATTGTCAAATGTATAGTTTATAACTCCTCCATACACTATTTGACATTGACATTCGACATTGACATATGGGAGTAATATGATTGCATGTCCACGCTTCTAGTAACCCTATAGAGGAGTCGAAAGGAAAATCTCCCCCTGTTCCTTTCTTTGAAGCTCTCTAACCTAGTGGGGTGGATATAATACCTATCTGATCTGGGCAGTAAGAACGTGGAGTACATAAGCAGTTCGGGGAGCTCTATGATTCTTGGTGGAAAGTAGTCCCTATTGCTCTGTGCCAGTGCTGCCCCCTGATAGTTTTTATTGGTCTGATCCACAGCACATCCACCTTCATTGTTGTCTGAGGAAGAGGGGGTTGGGTTAAGGGGAGCAAGGGGAACATGAAAACAGAAAAAAAGTCAGGAGGATAAATTATTTTGGGAATTAATACATAGTGAAAACTCAAAAAATTTGAATATCTGTGCAAATCGTTCATTTATTCTAGTAATGCACTTAAAAGGATGGAAACAATATACTGACATAGACTCCTATTACATGCAAAGCAAGTTGTTAGCCGTGTTAGTTGTACATAATTGTGATGATTATGGCTTACAGTCATGAAACCCCAATCCACAATCTCAGAAAAAATTTAGAATATTGTCGAAAAGGTGCAATATTCCTAGGCTCAAAGTGTCCCACTCTAATCAGCTAATAAGCCAAACACCTGCAAAGGGCTCCTGAGCCTTTAAATTGGGTCTCTCAGTTAGTTCTAGTAGGAATCACATCTCATTGGGATAGACTGCTGACCTGACAGGTTGTGCAGAAAAACCATCATTGACTTCCACTCCAGAAGGAGGGAATGCCTCAAAAAAGGTAATTGTCAAAGAAGTTGGATGTTTCCCAAAGTGCTCTATCCAAAGCACATTAATAGAAAGTTATGTGGAAAGAAAAAGTGTGGAAGAAAAAAGGGTGGAAAAAGCAGCAGGGTTCATAGACCGCAGCCTGGAGAGGATGTCAGGAAAAAGGTCCATTCAAAAATCGGGCGGGGGGGGACTATTCACAATGATGTGGACTAGAGGCTGTGGAGTCAGTGCATTTCAAGAGCGCAACCACATACAGCATGATTCCTGGTCATGGGCACTTCAAATGTGTATCTCATCTTGTCAAGACGCCTCATCCTCTGAACAAAACAAAATCAAACGTTCTGTAAGAGAATCTTTCTTAGGGGTTAAAGGAAAAAGACTGACCTGGTCTTGCGTCTGTTGCTCAGTGGTTCAAAGTCTCTCTTTTCTGATGACGAGCAACTTTTGCATCTCATTTTAGAAACCAAAGGACCCAGAGGTATGATTGAGTATGGAGAGAATGTAGAGGTTACAGCACTATAAGATACTTGAACGTCCGTGGCTGAAGTTTCTCACTCAGTCTGTTGTTCGGATTTGGGTGAGCCCATTGTAATATGCTGTGTGTGGGTCCACTGTGCTTCTAATTAAAGGTCCAGCGGTCAACGCCAGGCTCGATCTACCTCAGGAGATGTTGGACAGTACCTCATGCTTCCATCTGCCAGACAGCAGCTTGATGTGGATGTGCTTGGCTTTCATTTTCCTCACGCAGGTACCTTGACACCTTGACCGCACACTGCCAAAAAGCACCAAAACGCTGGTTTCAACTGAGCCGTCGGGATTACTGTGCTTGATTTGGCCAGCAAACTGTCGTGGACCTGAACCTCCTATAGAGAAGTCTATGGTGGGCATTTGGCTAGAGAAAGATGAGAGGACGTGAGACCGATCAATGCAGAAGAGCTGATGGCCGCGTATTTGATGCATTCATGGGTCTGTCCATAACACTTCAGCACGTTGCACATCAGGATGATAGCTTCCATGCCACACCGCATTGAGGCAGTAATTGCTGCAAAAGGGGCCCAAAACCAAGTAGTTGAGTTGCATACTTATGCATGCTTATATCTTTTCAGAGGTCCGAATATGTGTCTATGTACAATCCTTGTTGTATTGATTGCATGGAATATTCCAAATTTCTGAGATTGTGTATTTGGGGTTTTTCATGAGCTGTAAGGCTTATATAATCCACAATTCAATGACATCATCTCAAGCTGGCTTGAACCCTATGATTGCTTTGGCATGTAATGAGTCTATCTGCATATATTAGTTTCACCTTTAAAAGTCGCTGATACACTGAAATAAATGAACTTTTGCACGATATTCATAATTTTTCGAGTTTCACCTGTAGAAGGGGGAATCTGTCTATGGGCCCTCTGGAAAAATTGTCATCCCAGTCCTCATTTACCACACAACCATCCCCGTATCTAGTCCCAGCTAGGGATCAGGTATCAGAGAAACAGGCAGATCGTTCGAGAGTGGTGGTTGGTCTCAAAGAATGGGCTCCTGTTTAGGAGGAAGAACAACTGGAATAAAGTGAGGAATGTGGTTTCAAAAGGCAATAAACATTAAGCTGAAGGTTGTTTACTCCGAGTTGTGTGTTCATAAAGCTACTTGAGGATGTCAGTTATTAGTCCTACAGTATCACGATAGAGTTTCCAGTGGATTTGAAATGAAATCCAACACATTCAGGTTGTTAAAGAAATTTAGATGGTGGAATCTTTGGCGTGTTTGCGCTATAAACAATAAAGACTTACAATTTTGAGAAAAAAACAATATTTATTTTACTTTTTTTGCTATGAAAACGTGTCCAATTAAAAAAATTTAAAAAATCAAATTTCATCATAAATTAGGGACAAAATGCATTCTGCTACAGGAATAAAATCCCAAATACCAATGTAAATTAATTGGTTTACATGAAAGTAATAGTGTTTACAAATGGAGGTTATTTCTATAGTGGGAATTTATTTTTTTTACTAGTATATGGTGGTGTGATTTAGTCGACTTATAGCGGGACTGCAGTGGGTCATTCCTGACACTAAGGGGAAACTGACATTGGTGTCACTCTACCTTCATTAGTGAGCACAGGATAGAATATATCTTCATGTGATAATTGCTAATAAAAAAGCTGACACTTGTTTACTAAATGGCACCTGAGGCAGGAAGGGGTTAACATGTAGGGGTGATTCAAAGGGTTAACTGATGTGTCTTGAGTCGTGATTACTAATATGGGGCACGTGTGTGTAGTCTTTCCACTGTCAAAGCAGGGAAACAGCACACACACCCGTTAGAGGGTTAACTGTGTGCATGTTTTTACTTTGATAGCTTCGTTATGTGAGTGCTATCACTGTAAAGCCACTGCTTTGTTAACGGACTGTGCTTATGCAGTGAGCCATACCCAAAGCAGTGTGCAGTGCTGTCCGACCATTGGACAGAATTGTACTTGTTTAGCATACAGTTCTCTCCCCCAGGTTGGTAAGTACTACTAGGACTCCGGGATCACACAGGTGCCGAAGTAGCGTCCGCGACATGGGTGACGCAAGCAGGGCGCTTCACGTGCCTCTCCCTGCCCGGAAATTGCACAGATCCCATATATATATGTAGATTTAGCGCAACCCTGCACGCCGCCTGGCTTGTAGCAGTTATTTCCTTCAAAGGGCGGCAGTGTAAGGCCGGTTAAAAAAAAACAAAAAAAAATTGTGACTTTATTTAGCATATTGCTTACCTTTATACCAATATACAATTTCCCAAATCATATCCTTTATAATACATTAAGGTCCTGATCGACGAAAACGTGTCCAATGGGAAGGTGACGTCAGAACGCACACTGCAAAGAACCAGCTGAACGTGACGGAAGGGGGGGCACCCAGCCATCATGGGTTACTGGTCTAAGTCCATACCAAACAATTGTGGATGACACCAAGGACTTCCTAGATGGTTTGAAGAGTTTGGAAAATATGGCGTTTTAAAAGCTGCTATAAGGTAAGCACAATAATAAAGTATGGTTTAAAAGGTGTATTGCACGATCTCTAACACAATATTCTGTCTCATTTATGGTGTGTGCGTCGCGTGAAGCTTGGTATTAGAAGGTAGTCATGGCGTTATTTGCATGCTTGCTTTACTCAGAGATGGACATCAAGGTGATTGCGGCGAGCGCGATAAGGCTGTGGTGACATTTCTTAAAGAATTTCTTTTTTCCTCATTTGGAGTGCCTAGTTCTTTGAACATCGGTATCATACCAGCCCTGAGTGCCTAACCGCTGCACCACCGAAAGCAGCTCGGCATAGTTTCCTGCCCGCCCGTGGCCGGAATCGCGGCGGGCATCGCGGCGCCGCCGGCGGGATCTTCCTTCCGCGTCCTCCTGTAAAGCTACCCCTCCCAACCACCACGGTCCTGATCAAACCCAAGTAGGGATCCCACCTCCACCCCGCGACGCCCTCCAGGACACCATGTACTTCAACCAGATATGGCGCGCCCACTACCCCTACTCAAGGGAGCCAAAACCACAATCACACCGTCTGTCTTCAGCCTCCCAGAGGACTCACTCACTCAGGATCGCACCCTCCACCTGAATCCCGCCATTACCACCAGGGAAAACTAAGCCACTATCACCTTTTCCAGGGGATACGCCTTACTACCCCACCACAGCGGGTTAGCACGGCATCATCCATCCCACTATTTTTTATCCTCTATGTTGTACATTTTTCTTCATCACATCTCTTACAATATATTATATAACAATTACACATTATTTTTTTTTATTATTTCTTTTTTCTTCTTTCACAAGATCCAGATCACATATCCTACTCTCTATCTCTACTATATGTAACCACACCAGGGACCCGTCTGTTCATCGCCAGCACCATGATTTCCGGGGCACGCTATTTCTCTTTGGCGATGCTCCGCCTGCGACTAATGGCCAACCACCGACCCTTGAAGCACGCGGGTCTCTCTCTAACCCGGCAGGCAACATGATCACGGGTTGAGACACAAACCACGCAAGGGCCGCCGATCGCTACCCTGCATACGCCACTATTTTCGCTCGGACTCTGTATGAACGATTCCTTCTCAAACACCTTCCAGCTCGCTCTCTCACGACCGCCGAGCCCTCAGCACACGACCGCCAGCCTCAACAACCCCAGTCACCGAGCCGCCCTGCATCACCAGTTTTGCCGGTGCCTACTATCATTCACCCCCAACGCACCCTTACGAACCCCTCCACTAGGCCGAACCATCCGTACCCCACTGAATACATGCCACAGGCACACGCCTGATGGGTCGCCAAGCTTTTACTGGCACCCACAGACTGCTGCCCAATCCAGCTGCCGCCCTCAACCACCCCTCAACACTAACAACATTACAGTCAAAGACTGAAATGACTATACCACGGGTTATACTAAGATTCTCCCACCACACCACCTTGCCCAGACATGTATCCCTTCCACGTCTCCCCACTGAAACAACTGGCCACCCCCCCCACCCTCAACATGCCTCCTGCCACTCCTCCTCACTCATTTTCCTCTACACCATCCACAAAAATCGCCTCCCTTCGGACCCGCTCCTTACACCTCCCCAATAACATGCTCTACATTGCCCTCATATCTCACTAATCCACTATCACCCCACTACTGGGCACTCACCAACCTCCCTCCTGCTACTCCACTCAGCCCCGTAGACCCACGTGCAAACCACTCTCAAGACACAACAAAACGCACACTACACATCCCATCCGCCACATGCCCACTCTCCTCACCCCTTCTCCTTCTCCTATCTTCTTGGGGACATCTCCCCCACCCCCCCCCCCCCCCCCCCCCCACCGAACCACTTGGCCCCCTCCGCCACCATCACCCCTCCTCTAGGGACCCCCCCCGCTCCCCCCGCCAGCTGCTCGTAACCCCTCAACCTACATAATCTGTGCCCCTTCTCCCCGCATCCATCCCCCCTCTCTTTCGTTGCACTTCCTGAACGCCCCGCATAACGGTCTGCAACAACTTACACTGTCCATCCCATGACCTCTTTATCTCCCACTCCCGTTAACCTCCTAGCCATCACCGGAAACCTGGGTACAGGCCCACTGACATCCACCTCCCCTGCGGCACTCTCCTATGGAGGTCTCGTCTTTGTCCCATTCACCAAGACTGTGCGGAGTCACAAATGTGGTGTGGTTCGGCCTGGCTCCTATCACCGCTGAGCACC
>CATNWA010004455.1:0-15316 GCA_951230385.1 Staurois parvus | reverse complement strand
GTCCTATAAATTATAACGGGGAAAGGAAAAGAGGGGGAAAAAATCGGAACACTGAGAAAAACACAAGGGGACATGATACAGGGCCCCTGGGAACAGTAATATGGACAACTCAAAGCAATGAGACTATGAATACCAGCAACAAAGAAACAGGGACCTGCTGGAGGAGCATATGGAGGTCTCTAGGCAGAGAGGAGACAGTCCCATAAAATAGTACTTGCCAAGAATTCAGAAGTAACACCAAGATTTCTGTGAAGAAAACCTCATATGTTACGCGAGCTGGCAGAACAAATCCAGGAAATCCGTCTCACCTCAAGAGATTATATTCTAACGTTATTAGCTATGTTTCTACTTCAACCATGTTGTGTTTGTTTAATAATTTTCCTTGTTCTTTTATTATAAAAGAGAAAGGTGGTACAATTATGTAATATGCTGTGTATTGGCCTCTAGGTGTGTCCTCACACTTACTTAGATACTGGTACAAAACTGTGTTTATTGCCTCTCTTTGGTTGTAGTTCTTGGGCAGTTGACACATGTTAATAATGGCAGGCTAATGAGCAATCTAATAAAATGACGTTCTCCTGTAAACTACAGTGTGTGAGCATCTGAGCAGGATTCCACTTAACAGAACAATGGTAATAGCTTGTTTGAACATGTCCCAGTGTTGTCGATCTGGTCCTTTCCTATCTCAGAGTTCCAACAGCAGCGACTAGGTTGCCACTCCTTCGCTCAATCCCTATTTGCTGCAGAATGCAGCACCCGACCCTGGCATACATGCAAGCTGTGGAGTGGGGAAGAGCCTCCAGAATACCGTGGGTTGGGTTACCGGCTATTTCCTGAACATTCCTGAGCACTTCCTATCTTCAACAACACATCTCCACCCACGACACCATGCCCTCCTAACCTTCAGCACCCAGCCCTCCTGACACCACAGTCTTCTTGACCCTCCTGCAACCCATGCCCTCCTGACGCCCCCAGTGCCATGTCCTCCTGACACCCAATACCGTGCCCCTCTCCTCTGACCCTCCAGTACAATGCCTTCCTGACACAACCAGCCCTCCTGAGCCTCCAGTACTATGACTCCTGACACCCCAGCCCTCCTGATACCCCAATACCTTGCCCTCCTGACCCTCCAGTACCATGGTCCCTGACACCCCAGTACCGTGCCCTCCTATCCCTCCAGCACCTTGTTCTCTTGACACGCCAGTACTGTGCCTTCCTGACACTCTAGTACCATGCCCTCCTGACACCCCCAGCCTTCCTGATTTCCCCCAATATCATACCCTACTGTCCCCCAGTGCCATGCCCTCTTGACACTCCAGCCATCCTAATCCTCCTGTACTGTGCCCTCCTGATCTCTTAGTACCATACCTTCCTCACCCCCCAGTACCATACTCTCCTGACCCCCCCAAGTACAGTGCCCTCTTGTTTCCCCCCCTGCACCGTGCTCTGCTGATCCCCAAGTACCATGCCCTCCTGACCCCCTATACCTTGCCGTGATCCAGCCCTGCATACTAATGACCTCTGTACACTGCCCTATATGCTACTATCCTCGGTATGCTGACCTACATGCTACTGACCTCTGTACACTGCCCTGCCTTCTACTGACCTCTGTATGTTGCCCTACCTAATATTGACCTCTGTACACTGCCCTACATGCTACTGACCAGTGTATGCTGCCCTACATGCTACTGACCAGTGTATGCTGCCCTACATCCTACTGACCAGTGTATGCTGCCCTACATCCTACTGACCAGTGTATGCTGCCCTACATCCTACTGACCAGTGTATGCTGCCCTACATCCTACTGACCAGTGTATGCTGAACTACATCCTACTGACCAGTGTATGCTGCCCTACATCCTACTGACCAGTGTATGCTGCCCTACATCCTACTGACCAGTGTATGCTGCCCTACATCCTACTGACCAGTGTATGCTGCCCTACATCCTATTAACCTCTGCACATTGCCCAACATCCTACTGACCTCTGCACGCTGCAATACATTCTACTGAGCCATGAAGGAGCCCCTACATACTATTTGCACTGGTCAGAAATCAGAGCAGATAGCCAGGCCTGAAACTAGTCAATAAAATCAACCTGCAGTACCAGATGTTCTACTTTCATGATGAACTCGGGCATCAGATTTGTAGGGGTGACCAATTACTCCCCAGGCATGAAAAAAATGAAAGTGAATGCCAAGTCTCTCACTGAAGCTAACTTTTAAGGTAGGCTAAGTTTATATTTTTACAGTGGCATTAGTTTTAGTAGATTTTTCTAAGTTTTGTTCATGTCATGTTTACTTATTGGGAGGGCTTCTCTGTTAATTTATTTTTTTAATGGACTTTTCCCCCCTAGTGATCTTTGATCTCTTCGGTGTTGCCCAGGTAGGTCTCTCAAAAGTTACCTACCCCTGCCCTATACAGTCATAAGCATGTATGGTCAATTATATCACCCAGGATCAACCGACCACATTGTTTGCAAAATGAGGACTGGGGTTTTGAACTGTCATTTAGCAGTAGTTTTTTTTAATTGTCATTTTTGCAGCAGTACGTTTTATATCCAGATTACATGAGGGACAATGCTTCTTTGAATTCAAGAGCAGTGTAGCAGCATTGTCCCCGTTACAGGAAGATGCATGAGGTGGACTTCACTGGCAGGTTTAGCAGGTATTTGGGAGACTTGGTAGGGGGTCTAACGGAAAACAGTAAGCACAGAGGCATTTATAAATTGGTGCTGCAGCAGACATTTTGTTTTAATGGAAGGCCGTAGTTCTACCTTAACTCTAGGTGGTCCAGGTACTGGCTGCAGTCTACCTTCACCCATAGAGATGATGGTTGTCTTACCTTGCCTTAATCACAGGGATTGGTCAGTGACTATTTTATGTTTATAGATAACATAACATTTCAAAGTGACTCAGATGAATAGTTCTGAATTGGCAATTCGATTTTCTTGCCATGATGTGAATATGAACATGAAATTACTTTATTAGTGCAGTCGGCACTTTTCAAAATCTCAGTACTCTGCGGAAGAATCTTCCATCTATACATTGCATAGCAGTTCTAGTGGTGCACATGTACAAATCACACACAGTATATCCAGAGGCAAGAACAAACAATACACATTACATGGTTGTCTCATCTTAAAAAGGACCTATTGTCTCTCTTTGTACTCAAACTTTTCTATAGCAATGCAATGGTGGATGTTATATTTTCTGATTTCTAAACAATAAAAACGTATTCAATGAGAAAGGACCTATTCCAAAGAAATGAATTTTAATGTCTTTCTAGTCATAAAGGCAGACTTCATGTACATTCATGATTAGCTATTGTATTAAACTTTCTTCTTCTACTCACCGTATTTCTTAGTAAGAACATCCTCCAGGCTGCTGTGGTCCACATGACAGGAGTAAGTGTCTCCCTCCTTGGTTGGCACTTCCACACTGACTCTGATCTGATAGGTGCCATCAGGATGGGGGAGAATTGGAGTCAATTCATCTGAAGGAACATGGTCCTCCCCATTCCTCATCCACTTCACATCCACAGGTCGGGGGTGAAACCCGTACACCAGGCAATGAAGTCTGATCACATCATCCGACTGACAACGGCCCCACACCTTCACCTCTGGACGCACTGAAAAGATAAAAGAAAGAAAAGTATATAAAACCACTGATGGTAAACAGGTATAAGAGGGTTATATACACATGGAGACAACAGCTGGTCAATTGTTTGTCATGATCTTGAAGAAAGTATATGTTCTGCTCCACATTCATGGATTTTTATGTGTAGTATTGGACTGCATTAGGTTGTTATTTTTTTGTAGTATGATGACAACTAGTGGTGGTTTTTGGCCACTACATCTTGTTTACTAATGTAATTTTGTTCTTCCTTCCTGTGTCCTCCAGATTCTGTTAATGCTAGTTTTTTTTAGTCCTAGCTATACCCTTCCCTCTTCTTCCACATTCCCTCAGCCAATGTTAGCAATTCACAGAGACAGGACTTAGGAATGCCATTGTCTTCTTACGTTTCAAAAGATTGAAAAAGACTGAAAAAAATCCTCTGTCCTGCAATTACCGGAAGTAAAATTGTGTTGGATTCAACTTTTCTGTCTTATTGAAGAGTTAAGCTCCCTGTAGATGCTGCTAAGTCAGCAGGTGACCACATTTTCTGGACAGACTAAGTCTAAGGAGGTATGTCAATGCGTAAAGCCGCATTTAAAAAAAAAAAGTAAGAAGACAGAATTCTAAAGCCTTTTAGTCTGTGCTGCATCTGTTGTGAAGTTTTACCTATGTCAGTAAACACAAGATCTTTTCTACACTCAGTATGAGGACATGCTACATTAGAGACTCTGATATATGCTTAGAAGTAGCTGGGGAACAAATTGCATTCTAGAACGTTTTCATGTAATTGCTCTCACTAATTAGAAGCAAATATTTTTTCAGTTTGAAAAGTTGTGCATGCATACAGTATATTGGAATTTTCTGTGTAGTGAATTTGCTTAGGGAATTACAAGGAGTGTTGCTTCTAGAATTATCTCTGCTGCTGAAACTTCTGTGCTGTGATAGACTGATTTCTGCATAACCTGTGACTGCACACAGACACAGCCACACTCAGGGGCGGACTGACAACTCATGGGGCCCCCGGGCAATAGGGGATCATGGGGCCCGTGTCCTTGCCCAAACTCAAAAAAGCCTATGAAAAAGGTACCAGGGGCATCTCATGGGGTCCTCTACTGACCCCGGGCCCTTGGGCCGTGAACGAGTTACCAAATGGTCAGTCCGCCCCTGGCCACACTGCTCACAAAAACAACACGCCTAAACAAGAAACTGTACATCCATTACAGTAAGATAGTGAGCAGCCTTTTCTTTCCCAAGGTAAAGCTAATTTGCAACAAGGAGAAATATCTTCTAGACCCACATGCACAGGTAAGCCTTCATTGAAGCTTAAAGTGGTTGTAAAGGCTCAATTCTATGCATGAAGGTAAAAAAACGTGTGTGCAGCAGCTCCCCCAAACTCCTCAATACTTACCTGAGCCCCATAGGCTCCCACTGCTGTCAATCACAGCAAGTCAGCCAATGAGAAGAAAGAGGAGGCAGGGCCAAGCCATGGCTCCGTGTGTGAATGGACAAACAGAGCAGTGGGTGCCCCCCTAGCAAGCTGCAGGAGGAGGGGCTAGGAGAGCCAGCGGGGGACCCAAGAAGAAGAGGATACAGCCGGCTCTGTGCAAAACTACTGCAGGTAAGTATAGACATGTTTGTTATTTTCCAAAAATAAAAAAATTTACCTTTAGAATCACTTTAAAGAGAATTATGAAACAAACAGGACAGAAATGTCTGGTAATCTGTTGTGGAATAGGACCATGCAATGTATAACTGCTACTGATGAAACATGTAATGATGCAAAGCAACTAAATAAATAGTGTACTCACAAAGCTACAAATAACTTATGAAACTATAAAAGGCTGTCTGAAAAATATACTATATAAAATATAAAAATTGCACGGAACTGCATCCTGTCACGCAATCTCTTCAAAGCACCGCCAGACATCTCACAGATCACTATGGACTCTCTCACAGCAATCATTGATAGGATCTCACTGTCAATTTGCCAAGGAAAACCCACATCTACCAGGTCTTTGCTACTTAGACAAGGTGCTAACCCAGCTGTAGCAATATTGCCATACGATAGCCAAGTCAAATGGGCAAAAGTGGGTTCTAGGTACGATGAGCTGCATCAAGTTTCTTTTCCTTTCTCATTGTTCAAAACTTAAGCCTTGTACACATGGGCTAAAAATCATCTGAACTTCTGGCCCATGTGTACAGCTGCCTGTCTGGCAGAAGCTGGTCTCATGACTTGCTTCTGTCAAATGAGCATGCTGGAAAACCAATTAAAAGATGAAACAATGCCAAGCTGTCACAGATCCAAACCGCAGCACACGCCCACAGCGACTTGCTAACCAAGGCGTGCACGTCTGGCCGTGACTTGGGGTAAATGAGGGAATGAGGGGGATTTACTTTGAATATATAAGACTGGCCATGATACACTTTCACAGCCCGCACTGCCTCTGGCCACCACTAGAGGGGGAATCCACTCCAATCCAGCTGGCTGACCACACACAGGCATATACGAATCCTATATACAATCTGGTGCACGCTAAGGGTTGGGGAGCAGCCTAGCAATCACACACCCTTCTAGGATTCCTCCAGCTATCCTACAAGCTAGAACCCCAGTGTTAATCACTCTTCCACTGTCCACACCCCCCCACACCGAACACACAACAAATGGTAGCTTGCCACCACCCAACAGTTTGTCTCCAGACTGGTCTGCTGGGCCACCACAAACACACTGATCTCCGTCTGGCAGATCTGCTACTTTACAATCTGCATGCAATCTGCCAACACGCAATACAATTGCATACAGATTGGCACTGAACTTAGACCGAGCACATAGACACTACAATACAACAATCTCTCCGGAGATATGAGCCCGAGCTTAAGTATCCAGAAGTCAGTTATTCATTTTATGTTTTAATATCCCGAAAGTGGGCAATGCATAAAATATATAAGATCAAAAAGTGCACCGCTATAAAATAATTATGTATCCAATATCAAATAAATAATATGTATAAAAAGATTGATAGTTGTGCATATAGTCCATAAAGTGCAAAAAACACTGTAAATAAAGGGCAATCATATAACGTCAATATATGCATAAAATTTATATATAAATAGATGAAAGTCCATGTGATGGTGAAATTCTGACATCAGTTAGTAATGTTACATGAAGATCCGTGCTCAGGAGATCTCAAATACATTCCATGTGACAATAATCTGTTGGGTGAAGTGCAGAGGATATAGTAAAAATGCGCACTCACCAGATGCACATCACACACCCTGTTCCAAATTATTATGCAAATTATATTTTTCTAATTTACCTAAATAATTGATGTAAATAACAGTCAGCATAATTCTCATGTTATCAACTATTAAGAGTACAATTCAAATTTTATTGAACAAACCTCCTAATGATAACAGTATTTTTTTTAAACATAAAAAACTTACAATGCACTGTTCCTAATTATTCCGCACAGTAAGTTTCAAAACACTTTATAGGTTGTAAAGAACTGAAAATTGTAATTTGTTGTGTTTACAGCATATTTACTGAAATCAAAAACTATTTCAATCAAACTTTTAACAACATTTTAACTTTTTAAACATTTTAACAGGTCACGTTACATTGTAACATAGGACCCCTTATTTGATAGCAGCTTCACAAGTCTTGCATCCATTGAACTTGTGAGTTTTTGGACAGTTTCTGCTTGAACTTGTTTGCAAGATGTCAGAATAGCCTCCCAGAGCTGCTGTTTGGATGTAAACTGCCTCCCACCCTCATAGATCTTTTGCTTGAGGATGCTCCAAAGGTTCTCAATAGGATTGAGGTCAGGGGAGGATGGAAGCCTCACCATGACGTTCTCTCCTTTTATCCCCATAGCAGCCATTGATGCAGAGGTATTCTTTGCAGCATGAGATGGTGCATTGTCATGCATGAAGATGATTTTATTACGGAAAGCATAGTTCTTCCTTCTGTACCAGGGAAGGGAGTGGTCAGTCATAAACTCCATATACTTTGCAGAGGTCATCTTTACACCTTCGGAGACCCTACAGGGGCCGACCAGCTCTGTTCCCATAATTCCGGCCCAAAACATGACTCCACCACTGCCTTGCTGATGTCACAGCCTTGTTGGAACAGGGTGGCCGTCCACCAACCATCCACTACTCCATCCATCGGGACCATCCAGGGTTGCATGGCACTCATCAGTGAACAGGACTGTTTGAAAATTAGTCTTCATGTATTTTTCTGCCCAATGCAGCCGTTTCTGCTTGTGAGCATTGGTTTAGTGGTTGCTGAATAGAAGGTTTATGCACAGTTGCAAGACTCTGGAGGATTCTACACCTTGATGTCCCTGGGACTCCAGAGGCACCATCAGCTTCAAATATCTGTTTGCTGCTATGTAATGGTATTTTAGCAGCTGCTCTCTTGATCCGATGCATGGATCTGGCAGAAATCTTCCTCAATGTGCCTTTATCTGCACCAACCCGTCTGTGCTCTGAATCAGCCACAAATCTCTTAATAGTGCGATGATCACGCTTAAGTTTTCGTGAAATATCTAATGTTTTCATACCTCGTCCAAGGCATTGAACTATTTCACTCTTTTCGGCAGCAGAGAAATCCTTTTTCTTCCCCATATTGCTTGAAAATGGTGCTCTGCTTATTAATGTAGAACACCCTGCTTTAGTAGTTTTTCCTTAAATTGGGCTCACCGGCCAATCTAATTGTTACAGGTGTCCGAGATTGTTTTCAGTGATCAAAAGAGCCCAGACACACAATGCCATCCATGATTTAAACTGAAAAACAAAATATTTAATCTTTGTGACACTTACATAGAATTTGCATAATAATTTGGAACAGGGTGTATAAATATGCAATTTGTATAAGTGCTGTAATTTGCCAGAGGTCCCCTTTAAGGTGGAACGGATTTACAGCCTGGAAAGAATCTCCCTCCTCTGGATCCTGAGCTGCTCTTCAGCTGTCCTTCATATGGGGCTCTGAAATTTATCAGCTCAGTGCAGAGTCAAGAAAGAGGTTGCCCACAGTGTAGTATTTCAAGATTTATTGCATTAAAAGCATAAGTATCATCCACCTGCAGAAAATGACAAGCATAAAAGAAAGCTGTGTAGTATTTCACTGACCAGCCACACTAAGATGACCGCCGGACCTGCACGAGCCTCCAGCGGCGTGACGTCATGGCGTACGGTTCCTCCTTGACGCGTTTCGTGCCACGCACGTTATCAAAAGGCACACCCCACATCAAATGGCCGCGTTTGCTAGGTGATTCGTAAACATTTTCTCTATATAAGTCGGGAACAGACGTCACACCCGCCTATCCTATTAGGAAGTAATGCAGTGTCAGAGGCGTGGTTACGCAGTGTCATTACGCCGGAAGTACAAGGTTGGCCATTTTTCTTACTTCACTCCACATGGATGTTTCTCCTTAAGGGTGCAATTCTGTTTTTAATGCACTGGACTAGCGCACTGATTTTGTAAGTATGTTTGAAGATTCTTTTAAATACATTTACTCTTACTAGGGTACTGCACTATGAGACATCTTCATACTTCCCTTTAATCGTATCAGCTTTTATGGTCTATGGAACATGAAAATAGAAGAAGTAATACCCAAATTATTGGGAAGGCTTTATTTGACCTAACTTTAAGTGGGTCTATAAGTGGAGGTAAGCAGTAGCTTCGGCTGGTGGAGGCACTTAGCTGTGTTGCTGCATGAAAAATTCGGGAGCACGGTTCTCTATATGACTGTGAATATTCACAGATGACACAGATTTGCAGCACGGGAGGAATTTTATTTGCTTTTACATTCAGGACTTTATGAACACTATCAATTTATGTTATTTATTTTTTTTTTCATCCCTTATTTTCATCAGCATAATGAATTTTTTGGTGTGACCAGGTGTACACCTAATATTTTCAGTTGTGCAGCACTATTCTGTTTATTCATATGAAAGTGTTTCCTTGGAGACAACCAGAGAAATCTATGAAGAAATATGCTGTTTTAGATGACCTAAGCATTCATTCGTTTGCCACTTCAGAGTTCTTTGGCATGTTCAAAATAAAGGGAGAATATAGGGTATATAATATATAAAAGGGTATATAATAGCACATTATATACCTTGCACACATGTGTTGACACAGTAGATACCAAAGGAAGAATTAATCCTTTTGGGGAATTCATTATTTCAGACACAAAAGGGTCTGAAGGATTTCTACTTTCTATACTCATCGAGTACAATCAAGTACCTAATGACAGAGAAAAAAATCCCTACACTTGGAGACACATGTTACATGTATGACTTTAAGGTTCCTAGACAGGTCTACATACTGCTGTTCAAAAATGACACCAAAATCATGCTTCTGCTGGGAAGAGACATCACAAAAGTCCACAAGGTACAAGAGCAGTACATAGGTAATCTTGGGAACGATCCTTATGCCCAAAGGACTGAACTAGGTTGGGCTGTTATTGGTGATCCTCACTACAATAAGAAACAATAGTCACTCAGTGTGCACAGTTGTAAAGTGATTGTGGAGAGAATCCAAGATGTCACCTTTATCTCTTGAAACCACCTAGCCAACAAGACTTCCTGTGAGTGATCAAATTTACATCAAATTTTATAGCAGTGTCAGTGAAACATCTCAAAATACTACTGACAGCAACAAGACTGAACCTTCAATGGATGTCCAGGAATCTAATGCCAAGATCCTGCACAACAGTAATGATGTTCATCTGTTTATAGACTGTGCAACTAGCAACTCTGAGTTACCATCTATTTCATCTATTTCTATGAACCTGTTTCAACCTCAAGCTGGTCCTTTCATCAACGGAACTACACTAGGCAACTGTAAAGCACTAAAATCACTTCACATGGAGAGTCTTAGCAAGGCCTCCAAATACTTTGGTTTCTTATTATTGTAAGGCAGACTTGGTCCAAGTGATACACTTGGATATTTATGTATATGCCAAGAATCAAGTAGACAGTCTGAGTAACACACCAAGAGTCTTATTAGCAATCAGTGGCCAAAGAAATTAATCTATGCTAGTCTTCAAACGGGGGCATTCTTCGCTTGACAAGCTGAAAGTCGAGCCTCCTGATGTGGTCTTGGAGGAGTGGAAGAGGACTCCAGTGGCAACCAGTGAAGCTCTGTTGAACTCCATGTCCAAGAGGGTTAAGGCAGTGCTGGAAAACAATGGTATGAACAGGAGCCGGGCGCTGTGTAGTTTTGTGATAAAAGTAATACACCTTATATGGATGTGTGCCTTTAATAATTCATATGGTAAAAAATAGATAACCAGCCTGTGGCTATAAGAAACCAGGTTCCAAGATGGACGGCCCGTCCGCTCAGAGGGAAGCAGTGGAGAGTGGAATGCCTGTCAGTGCAGGGACCACGTGTATCTGACGTCCCAGCTCCCCGGATTACATCACCACTATGTGGTGTGGCATTAAAGGCACACCTCCATATAAAGTGTATTACTTTTATCACAAAACTACACAGCGCCTGGCTCCTGTTCATACTTTCCACAAACCGATGTGCTTTTACCATGGCAGCAGTGAGTTTTTTCCCCACTAATCACAGTTGACATATACCATTCACTTATTTCCTTTGGGACAGATGTGTGCGCTTTTATCCAGACCGTTCTGGAAAATAATGGTGGCCACACAAAACATTGACAGTTTGGGCCCAATTTGGACCTTGTACTTAGGGGTGGACTCACTTTTGTTGCCAGTGGTTTAGACATTAATGGCTGTGTGTTGAGTTATTGAGGGGACAGCAAATTTACATGTTATACAAGCTGTACACTGACTACGTCACATTGTAGCAAAGTGTAATTTCTTCAGTGTTGTCACATGAAAAGATAGAATAAAATATTTACAGAAATGTGAGGGGTGGACTCACTTCTCAGAGATACTATATATGTACAGACGGACAATTATAAATAAACAAGCATAAATAAAAATATGTTATTCAATATTGCAAAGATAATAAAGATAAATAAAGCAAACAAATGTACAAAATGTCTACTATTGATATTCATATAAGGGATCAGTTTTACCTGCTAAGGAATGTGCCTCTCTCTCCATCCAGTCCTAAACTTTATACAACCCCCTTCTGGTAGCCAGGGTATCTGATATTTCTCTGATTTAGTTACATAATACAGAACAAAAAAAAGAGATGATGAATTTCTCTAACAAGGATACAGACAAGGTTTTGCTTTTAGTTATACTTTAACCTATTAAGCAGAAATGTTAATCGCACTCCCTAATCTACATATATAGCACTACCCCCTTAGGAGTTGCTGAGTTATTTCTGGGCTCCCTGTCTCTCTGGACCCCACTCTGAAAACCCAACCCTGCTGACACCACCGTGCTCTTCTGGCCTGAATAGAGTATGATTAAAAACAGACTTGTACACGGATTAGAGTGACCTGGTATGTTGTTTATGATAAACTTAGCTGCAAACATAGTACTCAGCATAAACAGCACATGTGCATGCAATGGCAGTTATCACTCTTAACCACTCTATGTAAAGAAAATGACACATATACCAAAGTATGAATCAGTGCTAACAGGCCTGCTAATCAGAATTTATCCCAATGCCTCAAGCCTGAGATGTTCTTATTAGGTCCTGAAAATGAGTAATAAAAGCTATAAAGTGATATGACTAGCTCACTTCAGACCCTCAGAACCTGACGGCAAGGTTTAAATCTGAGATGGAAGAGATCTCTTTTAATTGAGGAAATCAGTGTCCCTTTAAGTGCACAAAAAAACCCAAAACCCCAACAAAAACTCTCTGCGCGCTTGTTGGGGGCCCTTTTGGTGCACAATGGAGATTCAGACCTTTTTAGTCAAAGAAAGTAAAGTGGCAGTCTCTTTAAACCCCTTGACGCCGACGTAACACAAATATGCGGCCTCACGGACCTGGGCTTTTTTCCGTGGGGCCGCATATTTGCGTACCTGTCTTTGTGCTGGGAGCGAGCCGCTTGGCGCGCTCCCAGCACCAAGACCGCGGTGTCACTGAGAGCCCCGGGTCCCGTTCTAACGATCGGGACCCGGGACTCCCGATTCCGGGTCACGTGATCGCTGTGATAGCCTCTGATTGGCTATCACAGTGATCAATCACTGTGCAGCCCGGCCCCCTTGTTTTCTCTCTCTCTATGAATGGAGAAGAGAGATACATTGTATCTCTCGAACTCCTGACATAGAGAGATAAAAAAAAAGTTTGTAAAAAAAAAAAAAAAGATAAATAAATATTAAAAAATAAAAGAAAAAATAAAGAAAAATACCTAGATCAAGGTTTGATCTAGTTCAGTACCAGGGTTAGTGTTTGGGTCAAGGTCAGGGTCAAAGGTCAGGGTCAAGGGCAAAGGTCAGGGTCAAAGGTCAGGATTTTAAAAAAAAATTGGTATCAGTGTCAGTTAGTGTTAATGTCAATGTCAGTGACAGTGTGTTTTATGTAAAAAAAAAAAAAGACAAAAACAAAATGCGCACTGTTGTTTCTGGACTGTACTATGGGTACAAACAACAAATAACATACACATATATGGTATCGCTGCGATCGTCAAGAACTGGAGAATGTATTTTGGGTTGTTCTTTGGTGGTAGGTTATGGTCGTAACAAGAAACACACAGTTAAATTTAAAAAAAATGATTTTTTTTACTATTTTGGCCCAGTTTTCCTTTAATAATAAAAAAAAATTAGGAGCTATCCATGACCATTTACCACCAAATGAAAGCCCAATTTGTCCTGAAAAAAACAAGGTATAATCCACCTGGATGTACAAAGTAGTTGTGACGATATGTACGGTTTTACTAACACGTCAACGTTGCAGAATTGTGCTTAGGCATTTAGATTTGTTTTACCCTTAGGCGTGAAGGGGTTAAAGATTTAAAGCAATAAAGAAGGATTGAAGTGCTGTCCCTTTAAGTGGCACTTTGACTTGGTGATGTTCCATCAAATGCTGTAAGCAGGGTGCAACACTTAGGGAAGTGAAACGTATCACAGATTGCCAGGAGCAATTGCTAGCAAAGGGGCAACTCCCATACAGGCTTGCAATAGTCATGACAATGATGATAAGTGCTCCTTTGTCAGGAAGGTCTGCTGGTAAAAGAAATAATGCTGCTGATTGGCCTGCAGAGCGCTCACACTGCACTCAGCTCCATTGGTAGATTTAGGCTCAGAATGTATGTGTAGTCATAGGCCAGAGGGACTAGGCCACAACATGAGTTAACTGTCCCCCACTGTGTGCAGGGAACTGAGGAAGAGATGCCAGTGTTCATTGGTCTGGCTGGGGTATAGAACTCTCTCACCCAATCTGCGGCTTCCAGCAAGTCCTGGCGATCTCTCTTTCAGCAAATGGGGGCCCCCAGCGGGTCTCTGATCCTCACTGCAGCACTCGGTCTGGTCACAGCGTGAGGCGCCTGCCAACATCTGCGATCCCTCCTGGCTCCTGTCCTCTTAGCGGCCTAGTCCGATGCTTTAGCAGCACGCACAGCTCTCTCTTTCTCTACTCCTACTCTCATCTCTCTCCCCCTCACATTTCCTGTACAGTCTCCCATGCTCCTGTATATATCAGGCCCCGCCCCATGCCAGCTCCTCTGGGAAATGTAGTCCTTTGGGACTCCCCTCACTATTAAAGTCCTACGATGCAGCAAACAAAGACCATGAGGCTTTTCTGCCTTCACAGTGTGAGAGTCACTGACTTGCAGGACACTGCCATCTTGTGTCTGTTTTAACATCCTGCAGCTAACATTACAGCAGGGTGGTATACATATATGTTTATTATAGGGGACAATAACAAATCTGTATATGAAATGTAATAAAATAAACAGCAGGCATGTAAAATGTAAAATCATATCCAACATGACTTTCAATTACATTTTACAAGAATAGCTTAGAATGTGCAGTCACATGTTATGTTTCATTCATAACATCTTCATCTGTAAGTACCTTTACTCTGCTGGTATATTTCCACATTTGCTAACGGTGAAAGGTAAGATTTTTTTTCCACATTGAATCTTCGGTGTTGAAAAAAATGTGTAAGAAGGTGATCTAATTAGTATGTATAATTATGTAAAGGGTCGATAAAAAGATATATCTATATGTTCAAGAGACCTTAATATGTATAAGAGACGAGGGGGTCTGCCTTATCATTAGTGGAAGTGTTATTTTATGATACAAAGGGCTCTAAGCCATCACTGCCACCCTCCTGAAAAGTGGTTAGGAGTGGATATAAAGAATTTGGGTACAATGTTGCATGACCAAACACTTGGCAGTTAAAGTAGCACAGTGCTGAATAGCAGAAAATGCCCTGGTCATTAAGGGAGTGAAATCTTTTAGAGGTCAAGTGGTTAAAATCAAACAGAATCAGCTGAAAATGACAAAATGAAACTGGATGAGAAAAAACTATGCTCTTGTCCCTATGGCAAGACTGAGCACAGAAACAAGTCACAGGGTGGTCTAATTATATCAGCAAGGTCTCACATAGGAAGCCATTTCAATGAATACAGGTATTTCAAGGTGTGCTGTCTAAGCTCTTCTTCAGAAGTACAAAAAAGGCAACACTGAGGATGGTAACCAATAAAACATACAGTTGTGTTCAAAATAATAGCAGTGTGTTGAAAAAAGTGAATAAAGCTCAAAATCCTTCTAATAGCTTTTATTTCCATACACACAAATGCATTGGGAACACTACAGA
>CATNWA010004454.1:0-24656 GCA_951230385.1 Staurois parvus | reverse complement strand
CCCCACCACCCCCCAACTCCCTTCCACCAACACCCCCGCCAACAGTCCCTTCCCCCTCGCCAACCAGTCCCTTCCACCAACAACCCCCCGACAACTGTCCTTCCCCCCCCCCCCGTCAAAACAGTCCTTCCCCCCCCCAGTCGTCAACAGTACTTCCCCCCCCGTCCAACAGTCCTTCCCCCCCCCAACAGTCCTTCCCCCCCACCAGTTCCTCTTTCCCCCCCCCCCCCCACCAACAGTCCTTTCCACCCCTCCCCCCCCCCCCCCCTCCCAACAGTCCTTCCCCCCACCGTCCTTCCCCCCACCTAACAGTCCTTCCCCCCACACCGTCCTTCCCCGCCCCCACCAACAGTCCATTCCACCCCTCCCCCCCCCCCCAACAGTCCCATTACCACCCCTCCCCCCCCACCAAACAGTCCTACCTCCCCTACCGTCCTTCTCCCCCCCGCCTACCCTAACCTGTCCCTTTCCCCCGTCCTTCTCCCCCCCCCCCCCAATCAGTCCTTCCACCCCCCAACCCAACAGTCCTTCCCCCAGTCCTTTTCCCCCCCCCCCCACCCAACAGTCCTTCCACCCCCCACCCAACAGTCCTTCCACCCGTCCTTCCCCCCCTCCCCCAACAGTCTTCCAGCACACCCCACCCAACAGTCCTTTCCCCCGTCTTCCACCCCCCACCCAACAGTCCTTCCATCCCCATCCTCACCCCCCCCCCCCCAACAGTCCCTTCCAAAAGTCCCTCTCCCCCTCCCCCCCCCCCCCCAACTGGCCCTTCCACCAACAAAATTATGGAACCCCCGCCAACAGTCCCTTCCGCCCCGACAAACAGTCCTTCCCCCTCGCCAACAGTCCTTCCAAAGAATCCAAAAAACCCCCCCAACAGTCCTTCCCCCCGCCAACAGTCCTTCCCCCCCTGCCAACAGTCCTTCCGCCCGGCCCGCCAACAGTCCTTCCACCAACAACCCCCGACAACAGTCTTCCAACAACAACCCCCCCCCCCAACAGCCCTTCCCCAACAACCCCCGACAACAGTCCTTCCCCCCCCCCCCGTCAACAGTCCTTCCACCCCTCCCCCCGACAACAGTCCTCCTCCTCTATATACAACAGTGTCCAGTCCTCCCCGGTTTCCGCTCAGTATTCCGGTCCCTCTCCCCGGTTTCCGGTCTCTCTCACCTTCTCTCTCTCACACGGTGTCCGACACACTGGAAATGTCAGCGGGCAGTGATGTCGTCATCAGTAAGACTCCAGCCGGAAGTTACGTCCGCCGCCATCTTGCTCTCTGGCAGATCCTTCCCTCTTCTATACAGAACGGAGCTGAGGGCGGGGCCTGCACCGGAATATGAATCAGAACTGTCTGTGCTCCTTCCCAGCCAATCAGAGTGGATCCCTCATAGTGTGTTCCCCAATACATAACACCCCCAGATTACAGGGCTGTGTAATGGGGCGGTAAATATTGTATGGGGGGGGGCTTATAAGGGGGTGTTATAGATGTTTAGAAAACTACGAATGGTGGGGGGTGTATGAATGTATTGCAGGGTGTTTTACGGACGGCGGGGGTGCATTGGGGGGTGTTCACGGTAGGCGGGGGGTGCATTGGGGGTGTTAGGACGGGGGGGGGTGCATTGGGGGGTTGTTGTTACGGACGGCGGGGGGGGTGCATTGGGGGGTTGTTACGGGTCGGCTGGGGGTGCATTGGGGGGTGTTACGGACGGCGGGGGAGTGTATTGGGGGGTTGTTTTTTCGGACGGCGGGGGGGGTGCATTGGGGGGTGTTTACGGACGGCGGGGGGTGCATTGGGGGGTGTTTCGGACGGCGGGGGTGCATTGTGGGGTGTTACGGACGGCCGGGGGGTGGTGCCATTGGGGGGTGTTACGGACGGCGGGGGTGCATTGGGGGGTTGTTTACGGACGGCGGGGGGTGCTATTGTGGTTGTGTTTACGGACGGCGGGGGGTGTGTATTGGGGGGTGTTTACGGACGGCGGGGGTGCATTGGGGGGTGTTACGGACGGCGGGGGGGGTGTTTTTTGTTTGGTGCATTGGTGTGTTACGGACGGCGGGGGGTTGCATTGGGGGGTGTTTTTTTTACCCGACGGCGGGGGGGGCGCAATTGCGGGGTGTTACGGACGGCGGGGGGTGCATTGGGGGGTGTTACGGACGGCGGGGGTGTATTGGGGGGTGTTACGGGGGACGGCGGGGGGGGGGTGTGCATTGGGGGGTGTTGTTACGGACGGCGGGGGTGCATTGGGGGGTGTTACGGACGGCGGGGGGTGCATTGGGGGGTGTTACGGACGGCGGGGGTGATTGGGGGGTGTTACGGACGGCGGGGGGGGCATTGGGGGGTGTTACGGACGGCGGGGGTGCATTGGGGGGTGTTACGGACGGGCGGGGGTGGCATTGGGGGGTGTTACGGACTGGGGGGGTGTAATTGGGGGGTGTTACGGACGGCGGGGGTGCATTGGGGGTGGTGTTACGGACGGCGGGGGGTGCATTGGGGGGTGTTACGGACGGCGGGGGTGCTATTGGGGGGTGTTACGGACGGCGGGGGTTGCATTGGGGGGTGCTTCATTACGGGACGGCGGGGGGTGTATTGGGGGTGTTACGGACGGCGGGGGTGCATTGGGGGGTGTTACGGACGGCGGGGGGTGTGATTGGGGTGTATTGCGGTTATGGACGGTGGGGGTGTATAATGAGGGGTTATTTCGGATGGATGCGGGTTGTTTGGGGAGGTTACATTGGGGGGTTGTTTTGGATAGTGGGGGGGGGTGTAAATTGGAGGTATTACGGACGGCATTGGGGGTACATTGGGGGGTATTATAGGTAGTGGGGGGGTACACGGACAGGCTTTGGGTATTGGATGGGTAGGGGGGGTATTTTGGGGGCCTATTGTGGGTAGTGGGGGGGTACATTGTGGGGGTGGTTTATGGGTCGTGGGGGGTTACATTGGGGGGTAATATGTGGATAGTGGGGGGGTACATTGGGGGGTATTAAGGGGGCGGTAGTGGGGGGGTATATTGGGGGATAATGGGTAGTGGGGGGTGGTTATGATCGGCGGTAGTGGGGGTAACATTGTGCGAGGTTTGCATTTATGGATAGTTGGGGGGTATTTGGGGGGTGTTAACGGAGGGGGTATTATGGGTAGTGGGGGGGGTATATTGGGGGTATTATGGGTAGTAGGGGGGTATATTGGGGGTATTATGGGTGTGGGGGGTATATTGGGGGTTTATTGGGGGTTTTTGTTAGTGGGGGGTATATTGGGGGTATTATGGGTAGTGGGGGGTATATTGGGGGTATTATGGGTAGTGTGGGGGGGGATTTTGGGGTTGGGTATTATTTAGTGGGGGGTATATTGGGTATTCATGGGTATGTGGGGGGGATTTTGGGGGGTATTATGGGTGGTGGGGGGTATATTGGGGGTATTATGGGTAGGGGGGATTTTGGGGGTATTATGGGTTAGTGGGGGGGATTTAGTTCGGGGGGTATTAGAGATGGTGGGGGGGGATTTTGGGGGGTATTGTGGATTGGGGGGTATATTGGGAACTATTTTACTATTTTGTTATGATGGGGTCTGTTTGGGGTATATTTGGGGGGTTTTCAGCATGGTGGGGGGTATTTCGGGGTATTACGGGCTCTGGGGCCCCTGAGGACTGGTCATTTTGGATAAAGCTGTAGCTTGCCAGTCTCTCTTCCCTGAGAAAAGATGGCGGTTACACTTCCGGCCTCGATGTCTCCGTCGCAGTGGGCGGGACCGAGTCCAGGTGACGTCACTGGCGGGAAGAGGCCGCTCCGCTCGGTGCTGGTGACGCGGAATGTGAGGAGAGGAGCGCAGAGCGGTTTGTAGTGACCCGCTATTTGAGGGCGGAGCTCCACCCGGGAGGCTGGTAAGGGGCGGGGGTAAGGTTGTGTAAGTGGGGAGGAGCTTGTGTACCTGGCCGTCCAGGGGGTGTCATTGTGGATGGGAGGTGGGGGGCCTTGTATTGGTAGTGTGAGTACCTAGCCCCGACCCCCTCCTTCCCTGGATCACCATTCACCTCAGGGCCTGCTATCTGAAGGCTTTACACCCCCCAACTTTCTCAGGGTAGATGAGGGGGGAATGTGATTGGCATGCTGTCAGTGGAGGGCCCACAGTGCCATGGTGTGAACATTTTCAGGGGCCACAAACCGACCAATCAGGAGGTATCACAGGGATTGGCTGTTCCTTTGGCTCCACCTACCCCAGATCACCGACATACAACCTGATTGGGGTCAATCTCATCTTCCCGCAAACTATTCCGAGGAGGGGGGCTACATCCATTTGTCTTCTCCCTCCATAATGTCTCAATAATGGTCCCGCCATGTTGATGTCATGGAGGGATCCGCTCCGCACCCTCTGTCTCGCATGTGATGTCATGGCGGGATCTGTCATCCTCTCCAATAGGGATAATGTCTTATCTCCGCCCAAGTGATGTCATGGACATGGGATCCGCTCCGCACCCCTCTCTAAAGTCTCCGCCCCCCCTCTGTCTGTCATCCTCCAATAATGTGGGGGGCGGGTCCATGTGATGTCAGTGGAGGGTGTTCGCCCCCTTTTGTCTCCGCCCCCGCCTCTGCCATCCTCCTCCAATAATGTCTGTCATGTGATGTCATGGAGGGCCCCCTATCCCGCCCCTCTGTCTGCATGTGAATGTCAGGGAGGGTATCCCGACCTTCTGGTTCCGCCCCCTCTGTCATCTCAGATCATGTGTATCTGATGTCATGTCTGGTTTATCCTCCAATAATGATCTCCATGTGATGTCATGGAGGTGTTCCGGGCCCTCTGTTCCCCCCACCTCCTGTCATCCACCAATAATGTCTGCATGGTGATGTCATGGAGGGATCACGCCCCCTCTTTTCCGCCCCCCTCCTCCAATAATGTCTCCATGTGATATTCATGGAGGGAATCCGCCCCTCTGTCTCCACCCCCCTGCATCCTCCAATAATGTCTCCATGAGATGTCATGGAGGGATCCCCCCCTCTTCTCCGCCCCCTCTGTCATCCGTCCAATAATGTCTCCATGTTGATGTCATGGAGGATCCCGCCCCCTCTGTCTCCGCCCCTCTGTCATCCTCCAATAATGTCTCCATGTGATGTCATGGGTTAAATAGGGATTGCCCCCTCTGTCTCGCCCCCCCCTCTGTCATCTCTCAATAATGTCTGCATGTGATGTCATGGAGAGGATCAGATCTGTCTCCGCCCCCTCTGCCATCCCTCCAATAATGTCTCCATCTCTGTAGTGTCTTGTCTGTGGATCCTCCCCTTGTCCATGGAGGGATCCGCCCCTCTGTCTCCAACCCCCTCTGTCATCCTCAATCCATGTCTCCATAAGTGTGTGTCATGGAGGGATCCGCCCCCTCTTGTCTCCGCCCCTCTGCCATCCTCCAATAATGTCTGCATGTGATGTCATGGAGGGATACCGCCCCTCTGTCTCCGCCCCCCCTCTCTGGCCATCCTCCAATAATGTCTCCATGTGATGTCATGGAGGGATCCGCCCCCTCTGTCTCCGCCCCCTCTGTCATCCTCCAATAATGTCTCCATGTGATGTCATGGACATCTCCTAATCTCTGTTTCCCGCCCCCTCTGTCTCCGACCCCCCTCTGCACATCCTCCAATAATGTCTCCATGTGATGTCATGGAGGGATCCGCCCCCTGTCTCCGCCCCCTCTGTCATCCTCCAATAATGTCTCCAATTATGAATGTCAGTAGGAGGGATCCCCACCCCCCTCTGTCTCCGCCCCCCTCTGCCATCCTCCAATAATTGTCTCCATGTATGATGTCATGAGGGATCCGCCCAATCTTTGTCTCGCCGCCCCCTCTCATCATCCTCCAATAATGTCTTCCATGTGATGTCATGGAGGGATCCGCCCTCTGTCTCCGCCCCCCTTGTCATCCTCCAATAATGTCTCCATGTGATGTCATGGAGGGATCCGCCCCCTCTGTCTCCCCCCCCGCCTACCGTGTCATCCTCCAATAATGTCTCCATAATGATGTCATGGAGGGATCCGCCCCCCTCTGTCTCCGCCCCCCTCTGTATCCTCCAATAATGTCTCCATGTGATTGTCATGGAGGGATCCGCCCCCCTCACTCCTCCACCCCCCTGGTATCCTCCAATAATGTCTCCATATGATGTCATGGAGGGATCCGCCCCTCTCTTGTCTCCACCCCCCTCTGTCATCCTCCAAAATAATGTCTCCATTGATGTCATGGAGGGATCCGCCCCCCCTCTGTCTCCGCCCCCCTCTGCCATCCTCCAATAATGTCTCCATGTGATGTCATGGAGGGATCCGCCCCCCTCTGTCTCCGCCCCCCTCTGTCATCCTCCAATAATGTCTCCATGTGATGTCATTGAGGGATCCGCCCCCTCTGTCTCCGCCCCCTCTGTCATCCAATTTAATGTCTCCATGTGATGTCATGGAGGGATCCGCCCCCTCTGTCTCCGCCCCCTGTGCATCCTCCAATTAATGTCTCCATGTGATGTCATGGAGGGATCCGCCCCCTCTCTCTGTCTCTTTGCCCCCTCTCTGTCATCCTCCATTAATGTCTCCATATGATGTCATGGAGGGATCCGCCGCCCCTCTCTGTCTCCGCCCCCTCTGTCATCCTCCATTAATGTCTCCATGTGATGTCATGGAGGGATCCGCCCCCTCTGTCTCCGCCCCCTCTGTCCATCCTCCAATAATGTCTCCATGTGATGTCATGGAGGGATCCGCCCCCTCTGTCTCCGCCCCCTCTGGTCATCCTCCATTAATGTCTCCATGTGATGTCATGGAGGGATCCGCCCCCTCTGTTTCTCCGCCCCCTTGTCATCCTCCATTAATGTTCTCCATGTGATGTTTTGGAGGGATCCGCCCCCTCTCTGTCTCGCCCCCTCTGTTCATCCTCCATTAATGTCTCCATGTGATGTCATGGAGGGGATCCGCCCCTCTCTCTGTCTCCGCCCCTGCCCCCCCTGTCCATCCTCCATTTTAATGTTCTCCATGTGATGTCATGGAGGGATCCGCCCCCTCTTTCTCCGCCCCCTCTCTTCATCCTCCATTTAATGTCTCCATGTGATGTCATGGAGGGATCCGCCCCCGTCTCTGTCTCCGCCCCTCCCTCTGTCATCCTCCATTAATGTCTCCATGTGATGTCATGGAGGGATCCCGCCCATTCTGTCTCAGCCCCCTTGTCATCCTCCATTAATGTCTCCATGTGATGTCAATGGAGGGATCCGCCCCTCTCTGTCTCCGCCCCCCTCTGTCATCCTCCATTAATGTCTCCATGTAATGTCATGAGGGATCCTGCCCCCCTCTGTCTCCGCCCCCTCTGTCATCCGCCCATTAATGTTCCATTAATCCCTCCCATGTCCTTCCCCATGGTGTAGGGGAGTCCCCCCCCCCCCCCATTATGTAGTTAGTACAGTATTAATAATCCCTCCCCTCTCCTCCTCCCCTTCACTGTTAATATCCTCCCCCTCCCCCCTCATGTCTCGTCCCCCCCCCCCCCATATTTGTTACTAGTACATCGTAGTATAATCCCGCCCAGTCCCCCCCCATGGAGTAATAATCCCCCCCTTATTCCCCCCCCCATGGTGTAATAATCCCACCCAGTCCCCCCCCCTTTTGTAATTATCTCCCAATCCCTCCCCCCATGGTGTAATTATCCCCCACCCCCCCCCCCCATGGTGTTATTCTTAATACCCCCCTCTCCCCCCCCATGGTTATCCATAATCCCCCCCCTCCCCCCCCCATGGTGTAATAATCCCCCCTCCCCCCCCTTCCCATGGTGTAATAATTACCCCCCCAGTCCCTCCCCCCCCTCCCCAAACCCCCCCATCCAACCGCCCTCCCCCCATGGTAATAATCCCCCCCCTCCCCCCCCCATGGTGTAATAATCACACCCCAGGTCCCCCCCCATTGGTGTAATATCCGTGCCCGACCCCCCCCCCCTCCATGGTGTGTAATAATCCCCCCCCCATGGTGTAATCAATCCCCCCCCTCCCCCCCATGGTGTAATAATCCCCCCCTCCCCCCCATGGTGTTATAATCCCGCCCCCCCCCCCATGGTGTAATAATCCCGCCCTCCCCCCCCATGGTGTAATAATCCCCCCCCTCCATGGTGTAATAATCCCCCCCCCCCCCCCATGGTGTAATAATCCCTCGCCCCCGGTCCCCCCATGGTGTAAATAATCCCCCCAGTCACATGCCCCGGGAAGGTGATTCGCTGATCCAGAGACCCCCCTCAGCCTTGCACTGAGGATACATTGTATTCCAACATCAAAGATGGCCGCTGGAACCCTCCGCTCAGCATACGCCCCACCCACCGGAGGTTGCACCGACGCGTTTCGCCCCACCCACAACTGTTCACAAGGTCTGAGTGGGGGCGTTCCAGGAGGGTTGAAGGGATGAGTATACCGAGGGAGGGGATGGGTGGTATATACAGAGAGGGGTATGGGATGGGGTATATACAGAGGGGTATGGTAGATGGTGTCTATACAGAGGGATGGGGGGTATATACAGAGGGATGGGGTATATACAGGGGGTATATAGATACAGAGGGATGGTATATATACAGCGGGATGGGGTATATACAGAGGGATGGGGTATATACAGAGGGATGGGGTATATAACAGAGGGATGGGGTATATACAGAGGGATGGGGGTATACCGGGAGGGTCATGGGCTATATACAGAAGGGATGGGTTTATATACAGAGGGATGGGGTATATACAGAGGGATGGGGTATATTATACATCGAGGGATGGGGTATGGATATATACCAGAGGGATGGGGTATATTATAGCCCCCCCATGGGGTATATATAGAGGGATGGGGTATATAATATACAGAGGGGGGGGCGTATATATATACAGAGGGAAGGGGTATATGGGGTATATATAATAGAGGGATATATATTACAAGGGATGGGGGTGTATACAGAGGGATGGGGTATATATATACAGAGGGATGGTGTATATACAGAAGGGATGGGGTATATATATACACAGAGGGATGGGGGTATATATAGAGGGATGAGGGGGCTATATACAGAGGGATGGGGTATATACAGAGGGATGGGGTATATACAGAGGGATGGGGTAATATGGTATATACAGAGGGATGGGGATGAGAGTTATATACAGAGGGATGGGGTATATATAATATTACAGAGGGATGGGGTATATATATACAGAGGGATGGGGTATATATAGAGGGATGGGTATATAAACAAGGGGTGGTAATACAGAGGGATGGGGTATATACAGAGGGTATGGGGTATGGATATATACAGAGGGATGGGGTATATACAGAGGGATGGGGTATATATAGAGGGATGGGGTATATATATACAGAGGGATGGGGTATATACAGAGGTGATATATACAAGGGATGGGGTATTAATAACAGAGGGATGGTATATAAAGAGGGATGGGGTATATATAAGAGGGGATGGGGGGGATACCAGAGGATGGGGTATATATATAAAGGGATGGGGATATATGGATGGATAGAGGGATGGGGTTTAACAGTAGGGATGATGGTAATGGACATAGAGGGATGGGGTCGGGGGGATATATATACAGAATGGGGGGGATGGGGATGGATGGATAGAGGGAGGGATGGATGGTATAATATGGATACAGAGGGATGGGGATAATATACAGAGGGATGGGGTAATATAAGGGGGATGGGATGGATGGTGGGGGGGGTGGAATGAGGGGGTATAGGGGAGTGTGGTAGGGGGTGGATGGATGGTTAATATATATAATATGAGGGAGGGGTTGGATATATGGATACAGATGGATTATGGGTTGGGATATGGAAATGAGGGATGGGGGGTAATATGAAAGAATAGGGGGAGGATGATGGGGGGAGGATGGATGATAGAGGGAGGGATGGGCTGGAGGGGAGGGGATGGATGGATGGGGGATGGATAAGATGGAAGGGGATGGATGGATAGGGGGATGGATGGATGGAGAATAGAGGATGGATAAATGGGATTTAATAAAACGGGAGGGGATGGAAGGGGGGAGGGGATGGATGGATAAGGGGATGGGGGGAGGGATGGATATAGAATTGTTTTATGGATGGAGGAGGGATATATAGGGGGGACATGGGAACAAATGGGATGGGTGGATTTGGAGGATGGATGGATAGGGGGATGGATGGATGGGGGGGACAGGGAGGGAGGGATGGATGGGGGAGGGGATGGATAGGGGGATGGATATACAGGGGGGAGGAATACATGGATAGGGGTGATGGACAAGATAAAACAATAGGGATGGATGATAGGGGGAGGGGATGGATGGATAGGGAGGGGATGGATGGATAGGATAGGGGGGGATGGATGGATGAGGGGGAGGATGGATGAATGTATAGAAGGGTAGGGGATGAATGGGGGGAGAAGGATGGATAGGGGGAGGGATGGATGGATGGGGGAGGATGGATGGGGGGTTTAAATGGATGGGATGGATGGGATAGGGGATGGATGGATGGATAGGGGGAGGATGGATTAGGGATGGATTTGAATTGGGGATGGATGGATGTAGGGGTGCGGGGAGGGGGGGGGAGGGAAGGATATGGGGGAGGGGGGAGGGATGGATAGGGGGATGATGGATGGATAGGGGGAGGGGATGGATGGATGAAAGGTAGGGAAATGATGGATGGATGGAGGGATAGGGGAGGGATGGATGGGGGGGATGTGATGGATGGATGGGAGGGATGGGGATGGATGGATGGGGGGATGGGATGGAATAATAGGGGGAAAGATGGATGGGGAGGGGAATGGATGGATGGGGGATGGATGGATGGGGGGATGGGTAGGGATGGATGGATATGGGGGGAGGGATGGATGGGGGGAGGGAGATGGATGGATAGGGGATGGATGGATGGATAGGGGAGGGATGGATGGATAGGAAGGATAAAAAGGATGGATGGATAGGGGGATGGATGAATGGATGGGGGAGGGATGGATGGATGGGGGATGGATGGATGGGGGGATTTGATGGAATGGATAGGGGGAGGGGATGGATGGATGGGAGGAGGTTGATGGATGATAGGGGGAAGAAGGATGGATAGGGGGATGGATGGATGGGGATTAGGGATGGATGATGGATGGGGGATGATGGATAGGGGGGATGGATGGAATGGATTAGGGGGAGGGGAAAGAATGGGGAGGGATGGAATGATGGATAGGGGGGGTGGATGGAAGTGGAGGGGAAGGGATGGATGGGTAGAGGGGGAATGGATGGATGGAAAGGGGGAGGGTATGGATGGATAGGGGGGATGGATTGGGGGGGATGGATGGATGGGGGGATGGATGGATGGATAGGGGGATGATGTATATGGAGAGGGGATGGATTGATGGAGGGGATGGATGGATAGGGGGAGGGATGGATGGATAGGGGGAGGGGATGGAAAAAACAAAGGGGAGGGGATGAGATGGTAGGGGGATGGATGGATGGGGGGTGGGCATGGATGGATTAGGTGGAGGGGGATGGATGGTTGGGGGGGATGGATGGATGGGGTGGAGGTTATGGATTGGATAGGGGATGATGGATGGATGGAAGGAGGAGGGATGGATGGATAGGTTGGAGGGATGGATGGATAGGGGATGGTACTGGATGGGGGGAGGGGATGGATGGAACAAATGGTGTGGGGGGGATGGATGGGATGGGGGGAGTGGGGATGGATGGATTAGGGGAGGGGATGGGGATGACGGGGGTTGGCCCTGCGGGGGGTTAATGTGGGTGTAATGAGGGAGCGATGTGTTCCTGGGAATGGTGTCTCTCCCCTCCCCCTCCTCCCTGTCTCCTCCCCTCTCCCCTCCCCCTCCTCCTCTCTGATAGCAGCGGGTTGGGTTCCAGGCTGAGCTGTCTTCAGGGTAAACACAACAGAGAGGCCTCCGCCAGGATGACGGGCCCCGGTATGTGAGTGTATGGGGGCCCCTACTGCAGGGGAGGGGGAGGGGACAACACTGACATCTGCGTATAACACCGGGGGGATGCGGCTTCTGGCAAAATGACATGCTCTGTTATATATCTGTCCTGTGTATAGTGAACATCACTCTGTATTGAATCTGTCCTGTGTATAGTGACATCACTCTGTATATATATACGTCTGGTCCTGGTCTAAGGTGACATCCACTCTGTATATACATCTGTCCCTGTGTATAGTGACATCACTCTGTATATACATCTGTCCTGTGTATAGGTGAAACAGTCACTCTGTATATATATTATATCTGTCCTGTGTTATATGTGACATCATCTGTATATATATACGTGTCCTGTGTATAGTGACATCACTCTGTATATACATCTGTCCTGTGTATAGTGACATCACTCTGTATATACATCTGTCCTGTGTATAGTGACATCACTCTGTATATTAAACATCTGTCCTGTGTATAGTGACATCACTCTGTAATATATACATCTGTCCTGTGTTTAGTGACATCACTCTGTAATATACATCTGTCCTGTGTATAATGACATCACTCTGTATAAACATATACATCTGTCCTGTGTATAGTGACATCACTCTGTAAATATACATCTGTCCTGTGTATAGTGACATCACTCTGTATATATATATATCTGTCCTGTGGTATAGTGACATCACTCAGTATATACATGTTCTGTCCTGATGTATAGTGACTCACTCTGTTATATATCTGTCCTGTGTATACAAAAGGAGCAATCGTATATAGATATCTGGGGGGACCTGTGTATAGTGACATCACTCTGTATAGATATATCTGTCCTGTGTATATGTGACATCACTCTGTATATACATCTGTCCTGTGTATAGTGACATCACTCCCTGTATATATTATCTGTCCTGGTATAGTGACATCACTCTGTAATATATATCTGTCCTGTGTATAGAGAACTGGGACATCACTCTGTATTAGAACAATCTGTCCCTGTGTAGTGGACATCACTCTGTATATATACATCTGTCCTGTGTATAGTGACATTTAGCACTCTGTAATACATTCTGTCCTGTATGTATAGTGACATCACTCTGTATTCATCTGAACCTGTATTCATAGTGACAATTAGGAGGGTCCCACCATCCCTGACAATGTTCCGTGTCTAGGCTCCTCCCCTCAGATGTCTGGAATGGACCATAGGAGGGCGGCTATGGTAGGATTTGGATCCCTGAAGGTGCAGTGATCCCCCCCTGTGGTACCTCCGGGTCGGAGAACAACAAGAGCCAATCCGGGAAGCCCCAGATCCTCCCCGCGGGGATATAATCAACCGACACCTGCAGGCCAAGCGGACCAAGAAACCTGGAAACCCCCCAAGAACCTGCGCCAGAACTCCGGATGACCGAGTGCCGACCCGCTATAAGAACCTGCGCCTAGAAAAGGTAGAACCGTACTGTAACGGTCCGGAATTAATGAACCGGATGAGAGATAGAACGGGATCCTGAGGTGAGATCGTGATTACTAGTACCTGATCCCCGTTATATATCGGATTACTGAATCCCCAAATCTAAAATCGATATTAAGACTACTAGAAACCGATATATCCCAGATTATTACTAGAACCCCGATATTATCCAGAATAGAACCCGATATACCCCAAACTGAACCCGAATCCCAGATTACTAGAAAACGGATTACTATCCCAGATTATACCTAGAACCCCGATAATATCCCGATTCTTAACTACTAGAACCACCGATATATCCCAGATTATTACTAGAAAAGATTATATCCCCAGATTAATATGACTAGAACCCAGATATTACTAGAACCCCGATATCCCAGATTATTACTAGAACCCCTGATATATATAATCTATATTACCCGATAGAACCCCATGTATTCCCCCGATTATATTCCCAGATATTACTAGAACCCCGATTATATCCCAGATTATTACTTAGAACCCCGATATATCCCAGATTATTCCTAGAAAAAATATATCCCAGATTATTACTAGAACCGATATCCCAGATCCGATTATTACTAGAACCCCGATATATATCCAGATTATTACTAAACCCAGAAAGTTATTCCTAGAACCCCGAAAATATATCCCAAAGATTATTACTAGAAACCGATATATATAACTGTCCAGTTTATTACTAGAACCCCGATATATCCCAGATTATTACTAGAAACCCCGAACCCTAGTTATATAGAACCGATATATCCCAGATTATTACTATGAACCCGATATATCCCAGATGATTACTAGAACCCCCCAGATATATATCCCAGAAGTATTACTAAATTATTCCTAGAACCCGATATATCCCAGATTATTACTAGAAACCGACCTAGAACCCCGATATATAGCTACTAGAACCCCGATATATCCCAATTATTACTAGAACCCGATTATACTAGAACCCGAATATATCCCAGATTATTACTAGATCCCCGATATATCCCAGATTATTACTAGAACCCCGATATATATCCCAGATTATTACTAGAACCCCGATATATCCCAGATTATTACTAGAACCCCGAATATATCCCAGATTATTACTAGAACCCCCCGATTATATATCCCTCAGATTATTACTAGAACCCGATATATCCCAGATTATTACTAGAACCCCGATATATATCCCGAATATTATATCCCAGATTATTTACTAGAACCCCGATATATCCCAGATTATTACTATTCCCCAATATTACTACCCGATATATCCCAGATTATTACCTAGATCTACCCCGATATATATCCCAGATTATTACTAGAATACCCCGAATATATCCCAGATTATTACTAGAACCCGATATATCCCAGATTATTACTAGAACCCGATATATATCCCAGATATTACTAGAAACCCCCGATATATCCCAGATTATTATATAATACTAGAATCCCCGATATATACCCAGAATTATTAACTAGAACCCCCCGATAATATCCCAGATATATCCCAGATTATTACTAGAACCCGATATATATCCCAGGATATTATTACTAGAACCCCGATATATCCCAGATTATTACCTAGAACCCGATACATCCCAGATTATTTAAATAGAACCCGATATATCCCAGATTATTACTAGAACCCCGATATATATCCCAGATTATTAAGAACCCCCGATATATCCCAGATTATTACTAGAAACCCCGATATATATCCCAGATTATTACTAGAACCCCGATATATATCCCAGATTATTCCTAGAACCCCGATATATATCCCAGATTATTACTAGAACCCCGATATATCCCAGATTATTACTAGAACCCCGATATATATCCCAGATTATTACTAGAACCCCGATATATCCCAGATTATTACTAGAACCCCGATATATCCCAGATTATTACTAGAACCCGATAATATATCCCAGATTATTACTAGAACCCCGATATATATCCCAGATTATTACTAGAACCCCGATATATCCCAGATTATTACTAGAACCCCGATATATATCCCAGATTATTACTAGATCCCCGATATATCCCAGATTATTACTAGAACCCCGATATATATATATCCCAGATTATTACTAGAACCCCGATATATCCCAGATTATTACTAGAACCCCATATATCCCAGATTATTACTAGAACCCCGATATATATCCCAGATTATTACTAGATCCCCGATATATCCCAGATTATTAACTAGAACCCCGATATATCCCAGATTATTACTAGAACCCCGATATATATCCCAGATTATTACTAGAACCGATATATCCCAGATTATTACTAGAACCCCGATATATCCCAGATTATTACTAGAACCCGATATATATCCCAGATTATTACTAGATCCCCGATATATCCCAGATTATTACTAGAACCCCGATATATCCCAGATTATTACTAGAACCCCGATATATATCCCAGATTATTACTAGATCCTCGATATATCCCAGATTATTACTAGAACCCCGATATATCCCAGATTACTCCTAGAACCCCGATATATCCCAGATTATTACTAGAACCCGATATATCCCAGATTATTACTAGAACCCGATATATCCCGGATTATTACTAGAACCCGATATATCCCGGAATATTACTAGAACCCGATATATCCCAGATTATTAATAGAACCCCGATATATCCCAGATTATTACTAGAACCCCGATATATATCCCAGATTATTACTAGATCCCACGATATATCCCAGATTATTCCTAGAACCCGATATATCCCAGATTATTACTAGATCCCCGATATAATCCCAGATTATTACTAGAGATCCCCGATATATATCCCAGATTATTACTAGAACCCGATATATCCCAGATTATTACTAGAACCCGATATATCCCACATTATTACTAGAACCCCATATATTCCAGATTATTACTAGAACCCCATATATCCCAGATTATTACTAGAACCCCCCGATATATCCCAGATTATTACTAGAACCCCGATATATATCCCAGATTATTACTAGAACCCCGATATATCCCAGATTATTTCTAGATCCCTGATATATATCCCAGATTATTACTAGAACCCCGATATATCCCAGATTATTACTAGAACCCCGATATATCCCAGATTATTACTAGAACCCCGATATATCCCAGATTATTACTAGAACCCGATATATCCCAGATTATTACTAGAACCCGATATATCCCAGATTATTACTAGAACCCCGATATATCCCAGATTATTACTAGAACCTCGATATATCCCAGATTATTACTAGAACCCCCGATATATATCCCAGATTATTTCTAGAACCCGAACTGACATATCCCAGATTATTACTAGAACCCGATATATCCCAGATTATTACTAGAACCCCGATTATATCCCAGATTATTACTAGAACCCGATATATCCCAGATTATTACTAGAACCCGATATATCCCAGATTATTACTAGAACCCGATATATCCCAGATTATTACTAGAACCCGATATATCCCAGATTATTACTAGAGCCCCGATATATCCCAGATTATTACTTCAACCCCGATATATCCCAGATTATTACTAGAACCCCATATATCCCAGATTATTACTAGAACCTCGATATATCCCAGAATATTACTAGAACCCCGATATATCCCAGATTATTACTAGAACCCCGATATATATCCCAGATTATTACTAGAACCCCGATATCCCAGATTATTACTAGATCCCCGATATATATCCCAGATTATTCCTAGAACCCCATATATCCAGATTATTACTAGAACCTCGATATATCCCAGATTATTACTAGAACCCCGATATATCCCAGATTATTACTAGAACCCCGATATATCCCAGATTATTACTAGAACCCCTATATATCCCAGATTATTACTAGAACCCCGATATATCCCAGATTATTACTAGAACCTCGATATATCCCAGATTATTACTAGAGCCCCGATATATCCCAGATTATTCCTAGAACCCGATATATCCCAGATTATTACTAGATCCCCTATATATCCCAGATTATTACTAGAACCCCGATATATCCCAGATTATTACTAGATCCCGATATATCCCAGATTATTACTAGAACCCGATATATCCCAGATTATTACTAGAACCCCGATATATCCCAGATTATTACTAGAACCTCGATATATCCCAGATTATTACTAGAACCCCGATATATATCCCAGATTATTACTAGATCCCCGATATATCCCAGAATATTACTAGAAACCGATATATCCCAGATTATTACTAGATCCCAGATATATTCCCAGATTATTACTAGAACCCGATATATCCCAGATTATTACTAGAACCCCATATATCCCAGATTATTACTAGAACCCCATATATCCCAGATTATTACTAGAACCCCGATATATCCCAGATTATTACTAGAACCCCGATATATCCCAGATTATTACTAGAACCCCGATATATCCCAGATTATTACTAGAACCCGATATATCCCAGATTATTACTAGATCCCGATATATCCCAGATTATTACTAGAACCCCGATATATCCCAGATTATTACTAGAACCCCATATATCCCAGATTATTACTAGAACCCCGATATATCCCAGATTATTACTAGAACCCCTGATCGATATATCCCAGATTATTACTAGAACCCCGATATATCCCAGATTATTACTAGAACCCCGATATATCCCAGATTATCAGTACAACCCGATATATCCCAGATTATTACTAGAACCCTATATAGCCCAAAGTATATCTGGGCCCTGATATAGTCCCGGTACAAGTAGGAGTCTCCCTCCCCAGTGGGAGGGGCTAACCTTTCCTTGCTACAAATTAGGGAGGAGGAGTCTCCCCCCAGTGGGAGGGGCTAACTCTTCCCGCTACAAATAGGGATGATGAGTCTGCTCAGTGGGAGGGGCTAACCCTTCCTCTATACATAATATGATGAGTCTCCCCCAGTGGGAGGGGCTAACTCTTCCTCACTACAAATAGGGAGGAGGAGTCTCCCCCAGTGGGAGGGGCTAAACCCTTCCTGGCTACAAATAGGGAGGAGGAGTCTCCCCCAGTGGGAGGGGCTAACCCTTCCTGGCTACAAATAGGGAGTAGGAGTCTCCCCCAGTGGGAGGGGCTAACCCTTCCTCTATACATATGATGATGATTCTCCCCCAGTGGGAGGGGCTAACTCTTCCATGCTACAAATAGGAAGGAGTCTCCCCCCAGTAGGAGGGGCTAACCCTTCCCTGCTAGAAATAGGGATGATGAGTCTCCCCAGTGGGAGGGGCTAACCCTTCCCCGCTACAAATAGGGAGGAGGAGTCTCCCCCCAGTGGGAAGGGCTAACCCTTCCTCTATACATATGATGAGTCTCCCCCCAGTGGGAGGGGCTAACCATTCCCTGCTACAAATAGGGAGGAGTCTCCCCCTGTAGGAGGGGCTGACCCTTCCCTGCTACAAATAGGAGAAATCTCCCCCCCAGTAGGAGGGGCTGACCCTTCCCTGCTACAAATAGGGAGGAGTTGTCTCCCCCAGTGGGAGGGGCTAACCCTTCCTCTATACATATGATGATGAGTCTCCCCCCAGTGGGAGGGGCTAACTCTTTCCTGCTACAAATAGGAAGGAGGAGTCTCCCCCCAGTGGGGAGGCGCCAAGCTTTCCCCACTTTTTCTAGAACTAACAATGGAACCGTGTTGTGGACCGAGTGGTGTCAGCCCTGCCCAGGAATATTCGCTGAAACTCCTCCGGAACACAAAGGCCGATCGTTCTGCAGGACCGTTGTCAAGGATCTGTCAAAGATCACCCTGTCACGTGTCCCCCACACGCCCCGCCCACAGCGACTAGCTAACCGTGATGCACGCGTGCAGCCGAGACAGGGAGGTGAAGAGGGAATAAAGGGGGACCTAAACCTACAAGATCAGCCGGGAGATCCTTCCACACCCCGCACTACCTCTGCCCACCACCGGGGGGGAGACTCCACTCCAATATCAGAGGGCCATGACCACACCCCGCACTACCTCTGCCCACCACCGGGGGAGACTCCACTCCAATCCAGAGGGCTGACCACACCCCGCACTAACTCTGCCCACCACCGGGGGGAGACTCCACTCCAATCCAGAGGGCTGACCACACCCGCACATACCTCTGCCCACCACCGGGGGGGAGACTCCACTCCAATCCAGAGGGCTGACCACACCCCGCACTACCTCTGCCCACCACCGGGGGAGACTCCACTCCAATCCAGAGGGCTGACCACACCCCGCACTACCTCTGCCCACCACCGGGGGGAGACTCCACTACAATCCAGAGGGCTGACCACACCCTGCACTACCTCTGCCCACCACCGGGGGGAGACTCCACTCCAATCCAGAGGGCTGACCATACCCTGCACAATACCTCTGCCCACCACCGGGGGAGACTCCACTCCAATCCAGAGGGCTGACCACACCCCGCACTACCTCTGCCCACCACCGGGGGGAGACTCCACTCCAATCCAGAGGGCTGACCACACCCCGCACTACCTCTGCCCACCACCGGGGGAGAGACTCCACTCCAATCCAGAGGGCTGACCATACCCCGCACTACCTCTGCCCACCACCGCGGGAGACTCCACTCCAATCCAGAGGGCTGACCACACCCCGCACTACCTCTGCCCACCACCGCAGGGAGACTCCACTCCAATCCAGAGGGCTGACCACACCCCGCACTACCTCTGCCCACCACCGGGGGGAGACTCCACTCAATCATGAGGGCTGACCACACCCTGCACTACCTCTGCCCACCACGGGGGAGAGACTCCACTACAATCCAGAGGGCTGACCACACCCCGCACTACCTCTGCCCACCACCGGGGGGGAGACTCCACTCCAATCCAGAGGGCTGACCACACCCCGCACTACCTCTGCCACCACCGGGGGAGACTCCACTACAATCATGAGGGCTGACCACACCCTGCACTACCTCTGCCCACCACCGGGGGGGAGACTCCACTACAATCCAGAGGGCTGACCACACACCGCACTACCTCTGCCCACCCACCGGGGGAGACTCCACTACAATCCAGAGGGCTGACCACACCCCGCACTACCTCTGCCCACCACCGGGGGAAGACTCCACTCCAATCCGAGGGCTGACCACACCCCGCACTACCTCTGCCCACCACCGGGGGAGACTCCACTCCAATCATGAGGGCTGACCACACCCTGCACTACCTCTGCCCCACCACCGGGGGGAGACTCTCCACTACAATCCAGAGGGCACTGACCACACCCCGCACTACCTCTGCCCACCACCGGGGGGAGACTCCACTACAATCCAGAGGGCTGACCACACCCCGCACTACCTCTGCCCACCACCGGGGGGAGACTCCACTACAATCATGAGGGCTGACACACACCCCGCACTACCTCTGCCCACCACCGGGGGGAGACTCCACTCCAATCCAGAGGGCTGACCACACCCTGCACTACCTCTGCCCACCACCGGGGGGAGAGTCCACTCCAATCCAGAGGGCTGACCACACCCCGCACTACCTCTGCCCACCACCGGGGGGAGACTCCTACTCCAATCCAGAGGGCTGACCACACCCCGCACTACCTCTGCCCCACCACCTGGGGGAGACTCCACTCCAATCTATGAGGGCTGACCACACCCCGCACTACCTCTGCCCACCACCGGGGGAGACTCCACTCCAATCCAGAGGGCTGACCACACCCGCACTACCTCTGCCACCACCTGGGGGAGGACTCCACTCCAATCCAGAGGGTTCACACCTGACCACACCCCGCACTACCTCTGCCCACCACCGGGGGAGACTCCACTCCAATCCAGAGGGCTGACCACACCCGCACTACTCTGCCCACCACCGGGGGGAGACTCCACTACTACAATCCAGAGGGCTGACCACACCCCGCACTACCTCTGCCCACCACCGGGGGGACGACTCCACTACAATCATGAGGGGAGCTGACCACTCCCCCGCACTACCTCTGCCCACCAACGGGGGAGACTCCACTCCAATCCAGAGGGCTGACCACACCCTGCACTACCTCTGCCCACCACCGGGGGGAGAGTCCACTCCAATCCAGTGGGCTGACCACACCCGCACTACCTTGCCCACCACTCGGGGGAGACTCCACTCCAATCCAGAGGGCTGACCACACCCGCACTACCTCTGCCTCCACCTGGGGGAGACTCCACTCCAATCATTGAGGGCTGACCACACCCCGCACTACCTCTGCCCACCACCGGGGGAGACTCCACTCCAATCCAGCGGGCTGCTGACCAACCCCGCACTACCTGCCCCACCACCGGGGGAGACTCCACTCCTATCCAGAGGGCTGACCACAACCCCGCACTACCTCTGCCCACCACCGGGGGGGAGACTCCACTACAATCATGAGGGCTGACCACACCCCGCCACTACCTCTGCCCTCACCGGGGGAGACTTCCACTCCAATCCAGAGGGCTGACCACAACCCCGCACTACCTCTGCCCACCACCACGGGGGGAGACTCCACTACAATCATGAGGGCTGACCACACCCGCTCTACCTCTGCCCACCACCGGGGGAGACTCCACTCCAATTTCGCAGAGGGCTGACCACACCCTTTGGCACTACCTCTGCCCACCACCGGGGGGAGGAGTCCACTCCAATCCAGAGGCTGACCACACCCCGCAACTACCTCTGCCCTACACGGGGGAGACTTCCACTCCAATCCCTCCTCAGAGGGCTGACCACACCACTGTCAGGATAGGAATCTTACATACAATCTGCTGCACTGATTAGGGTTGAGGAGCAGCCTTAGCAATCACACCCTTTAGGGCCCCTCCAGCTACCTACAGCTTGAACACCCTATCCAGCTGACCACACATCCCCCCCCCTTTATTGCACAGACACACCCCTCCAACACACCCCCCCCACACCAGACAACACACACCCCCCCACACCGCTGTGACACACCCTCTCCCCCCCCACACCAGGACACACCCCTCCCCCCCCCCACACCAGACACACCCCTTCCTCCCCCACACACCATACACACACCCTCCCCCACAACCCCCCCCCTTCCACAGACACACCCCCCCCCCCGCTCCGCACCAGACACAGCCACCACCCCCCCTCCAGACACAACCCTCCCCCACACACACCCACACCAAGACACACCCTCCCCCCCCCCCCACACACCCCCACACCAGACGCACCCCTCCCCCACACACCCCCACACCAGACACACCCACAAAAGGTAGCTTGCCACCACCCAACGCCAGTTATTCCGCAGAACGGTCTGCTGGGACCCCCCCACCCACACACATAGATCTCTGTATGGACCGATCTGTTTCCCTTTACATCTGCCCACAACCACAGTGCAATTGCATACAGATTGGCAATGAGCTGACCGAGTGTATAAAGGCCTAAAATACAATCCAATCTTAATCTCTCCAATCCAATCTCTCAATCCAATCTTCTCCAATCCAATTCTCTCCCAATCCAATCCCTCCAATCCAGTCTCTCCAATCCAATCTTCCAATCTAATCCTACCCAATCCAATCCCTCCAATCAGTCTCTCCAATCCAATCTCTCGCCAATCTACATCCCTCCAATCAATCTCTCCAATCCAGTCTCTCCAATTCCAGTCTCTCCAAATCCAGTCTCTCCAATCTTTATCCCTCTCAATTCTAAGTCTCTCCAATCTAATACTCTCTCCAATCCAATCTCTCCAAAACCAATCTATCCAATCTAATCCCTCCAATTGATCCCTCCAATTCTGATCCCTCCAATCTGATGTCCCTCCAATCTAATCCCTCCAATTCCTAATCCTCCAATCCCTCAATCTAATCTCCCCGATCTCGTCTCTCGGAGATATGACCTCCGTGCTTAAATACACAGAAGTCACTAATTAATTGTAAGATTTAATTTCCCAAAGTGGGCGGGGGCCCCATAAAATATGTACAAATATAACAAGTTCAGAAATACACAGATATAAGAAGACCCACAAATGACTGAATACTATAAAAAGGGAATAAAAGACAGAATAACACGTCACCCTGCGGCTGGAGCGAGCCAGAAAACTCAGCCATCCAATTGGCTCCCATCGACCAGCTCGCGTACGAATCACCCTGTCCAATGTCCGTGCGTTCAATTTATTGGGATTAGGACATGGGCGGGGACATTAGTGTTCGGCCCAATTGACTATGGGGGAGAGTGGATCCTGACCCGCCCACAAGAGGGTACCGTGTCTGGACCTGCCCAAGTTCAGTTGGGCCAAGACTGGCTCCTGACACCAATGACGGGGGATTGGGATTTCTGACACCAGCGCGTCAGCGCCGATCGCAACAGTACCAAAACACCATCCGACTGTCGAGCCCCCCGTCCTGTCGCACCCACGCGTCATCTACTCATTCCCTGCATTTCTCTGGGCTCCTCCCCAAGACACAAATATGGTTCTTATATACAGATTGCAGCGCACAGATGCGCCCTACAAGAAGGGAGTGACGTTTTCATCTATCCAATCCACCAATATTGATTGTTATATGCAGATGCAGCGCACAGAGCGCGCCTACAAGAAGGGAGTACGTTCATCTCTCCAATCACAAATATGGTTCTTATATATACAGATGCAGCACACAGAGCGCCCTACAAGAAGGGGTGCGTACGTTCATCTCTCCAATCCACAACTATGTCTGGGTTCTTATTTACAGATGTAGCGCACAGAGCGCCCTACAAGAAGGGAGTATGTTCATCTCTCCAAATCCACCAAATATGGTTCTTATATACAGATTGCGAGCGCACACAGAGCGCCTACAAGAAGGGAGTTATGTTCATCTCTCCAATCCACCAATATGGTTGTTTATATTGCAGATGCAGGCACAGAGCGCGCCTACAAGAATAGGGAGTATGTTCATCTCTCCAATCCACCAATATTGGTTTTATTCTTATAATACAGATGCAGCGCACAGAGGCCCCTACAAGAAGGGAGTATGTTCATCTGCTCGCAATCCACCATACTGGTTGTCTATATGCAGATGTCACGCACAGATGGCCGCCTACAAGAAGGGAGTCTGTTCATGTCTCAATACCACCAATATTGGGTTCTTGTATCAGATTGCAGCGCACAGAGCGCCTACAAGAAGGGGAGTATGTTCATACCTGTTCATCACCAATATGGTTCTACAAAGATGCCAGCGCACAGAGCGCCTACAAGGAAGGGAGTATGTATGTTAACTCTCCAATCCACAATAAGGATCTTATATACAGATGCAGGCGCACAGAGCGCCCTACA